>JAVIWB010004448.1:0-58250 GCA_031893035.1 Dermolepida albohirtum | reverse complement strand
TAATCCTTACCTTTCATATGTTGTGATAGTTATTCATATTTTTAGTCCACTCTACAATTTATATTTTTTAAATAGTTGTAATTTTAATTTTCTGGGAAAATGGGTGATTTGGGGCCAATTGAATACTTTATCTGTGGCGGTATTGGTGGTGTTTGTACAGTGCTAGTAGGGCATCCCTTTGATACAATAAAAGTAGGTAGTTATACCTTCAATGCAAATAGGTTATTAAGAATGATTTAATAATATAAAATTCCTAGGTTCGATTACAAACTATGCCAATTCCAAAAGCCGGTGAAGTGGCTTTGTATGGTGGCACTTTGGACTGTATGAGAAAAACATTAACAAATGAGGGATTTAAAGGATTTTATAAAGGAATGGGTGCACCTTTAGCAGGTGTCGCACCAATTTTTGCTATTTCCTTTATGGGTTATAGAGTTGGAAAGCAAATATTTGGCCCGGCCAATTCTAGTCGATTTACATATCAAGATTATTTTTTGGCAGGTGCATTCTCAGGGATCTTTACTACTAGTATTATGGCACCTGGAGAACGTATAAAATGCCTTTTGCAAATTCAGCAGGATGCAAAAACGAAACTTTATAATGGCCCTGTTGATTGTGCAAAAAAGTTATATAAAGAAGGTGGTATTCGAAGTATTTATAGGGGTTCTGGAGCTACCCTGTTAAGAGGTAAGATCACTGTAGCGTTTTAAAAAATCTAACAAAAATATTGAATTTACTTTCAATGTCAACTAGAATAACCTAAATACTTATACAGAAAATTTAAAAAATAATCTATAAAAAACAGACAAAAAAATTATTGAAATTATTTTACTTTCATAGTTCAAATAAACCTGTTTTATAAAGTGAAAGTATATGAACAGTATTAATAAATATGCTGATTAATGTTAGATAATGTAAACTGAAATAAAATAGTGGACTTTGATCCTACATGCCTGAAAATCTAATATGTATATTCTGGATACTCTACTAAATAGTAGATTGACTTCAATAAACTAATAAATATTCATTGATATTGTAATTTATAGATAGGAGTAAGTTAAGTATTATTATACAACATTGTTTATTGAAAATTGTTCTTTGTAATATTGTTTATTATAACTATTAAATAAAATTCATTTATAGTAACTGCGGGGCGAAGTTCACTTAGATTACTTTTAAATATGCAGTATACGTGTATAAATATGGATGTGTGAGTTTCACATTGGAGTAAACTTTATTAAATAAAATAACTGTATGCATTATATTAATTTATTGTTGTAATATCTTAACATTTAAAGTACTAACATCCAGTCTATGATTCTGAAGCACTATCTTCATTCAGAACTATAATCCTGTCGTTCTGTTTCAACCTAATTTATTATCTTAGCATGATTCGACATCACAGCATATAAGTTTTAAATTTATAGCAAAATATTATACAGTACACTAGTGAATGAATAATCTTTAATGTACTTGTAGTTCCAGGCCAAAATACTAACGTCACCCGCAAATATAACTTAGTAATTAGGTTTAGTAAAAGAATCATGTGACAAAAAAACAATTTATTAGAATTCCAATTCTGTTCACTTCCACAATACAAGTTAAGTTTGATCGACAGAATATATATGGACAAATAAAAAAAAGTTTCTAGATTTATATTTACTTTTAAAATATTTCATCAATATTTTATTCTAAAACAACTAAACAGGTACATACATTTACACTTTAGAAGCACTTTGTATTTTCATATTTACATGTCTACTTTCTTCATTTTGCCGTATATATTTTGCTTGTACATTTTCTTTCTATATCTACGTTTCAATAATTTTCTGGGCCTTTCAACGACATAATTCAAGTCGTTCATAGAAGTTAAATTATTATCAAAATTAACTCCTAGATAAGCTTGAGTTTTATTTGTGATATTAGGTAATGGTTGTAAATTATTTGATTCAATTTGATTGGTAGAGTCCTTCACGAAGATTCCACCATTTAAATCATTAGTTCCATTAGTATCGATTAGATTTTCTGGTTTAGTTACTTTATTTATAGTTTGTTCTTGGTTGATATTATAATTATTCGTAACATTTTCTAAAATTACTTCAGACGTAGTTCTTAATTTATCCGTTGTTATATCTTCTGCGGTTGACGAAGTAGTACTGGTTTGAATCGTGTCTATCTTTTTAAGTTTCTGGTTCTTTGTGGATAATCTTACTTTCTTAAATTTCGGTTTAAAATCAGTACATCTTAATTGTTTTCGTAAAACATGAAAAACATTCCAATTTATGTACTTTTTTGGAGTAGTACATTTAGGCGCCACTCTATTTTCATACGTGTACTTAAAACTCAATAAATTTTTCCCCTCATTGCATCCTAAACCTTTGTCCAAAGCTTGATGACACCCATTGCCAGTTTTCTGCTTAATCCTATTAATTAGCACCGGTTTCCAATCACTCATTTCGCAAGTACAATGCCATGGATTGTTATTTAATCTTATAAGACGTAATTGTGGGTTTGCAAACATTCCTCTGGGCAATTCTTTGAATTTGTTATTATTTAAATATAATTCTTTTAAATTTCCCAATACGTCAAATATGCCATGAGGTAAGTACTCCAAATTATTTCTAGACAAATCTAGTATTTTTAACTTGTTTAGTCCCATAAAGCCGTCAATGGATATTTTCGAAATGTTACACTTATTTAGAATTAGACTTTCCAAATTGTACACCTCCAAAAACGCATCGAATTGAATTTTGGGAATGTCGCCAGTTAAAACCAGCTCGTTTAAGTTCGGCATTCCAACCAAAAATTCTTTTTCGAGACTAGTCATTTGCAAATTTTTAATCGTTAATTTCTTGAGTAATTTTAAACCTAAGAATGAATTCGTTAGAATGGTCAAGCGCGTATCCTCGCCTCCTAGAATAATGGAATCTGTAGTGTTCATTACCTCAAAAGTATTTGGGAAAATTGCGTTTATAGGATTATCACCAAAGTTCGCAAGTTTTAACTTTGGAAATGGTGGCAAGGACAATTCTGAGAGTTGCGAGAAATTATTGTAGGATAAATCTAAATATTCCAATTCTAGAAGACCGGCTAAATTCCTAACTTGTATATTTAACAAGTTGTTGTGGGCTAAGGATAAAGTCCTTACATTAGCCGTGCCGTAAAATGCAAAATCTGGGATAAATTTTAAATTATTCTTCTCCAACAGCAAATAGATTAGATTATTTAAGCCCTCGAACATTTCCCAATATAAATTGCTGAAGTCGCAACTGAAAACTCTTAATAATATCAAACCGGAGAAACCTTTAAAGGATACCGAATTCTGTTCTATATATTTATTATAGGGCAAAATCTCGACTGGTATTCCACTTCTAATAAACGACAAAGGTTTTGACAACGGGCTAATTTTCTGGGCGTGGTCAAAAGTAACGAATTCATCCACCACTTCGTTTTCAATAATATTGTGTTTCCTCTTAGTCGGTTTTAATTCCACTTTTTCCAAATTCAAATATTCCAAAAGCGGTAATGACACGTCTATTTCACAAATTAATTTACTGACATTACTTTTTTCTTCAATAGATACACCTTGCAGTTCAAGCATTGTGAGATAGTGAAACTCCAGTAAATTACTTAATTTAATAGTTTTATTCCCGGAATCAGAACCCTGAATCAATGCCAGAGAGTTTATATCTTTTGGAAGGCTTTGTAATAAATTTTCAACTTCAGTTTCTGTTTGTATGATGCATAATGCGCTTTTTAGGAAGGATTTGTCCTGATCAAAATTGGCCACAAAATCTTCATCGTATATACCTAGAACAATACAAATTTTTGATGAAATCATTTATAATTTCTTCAAAACAAATTTGTTTTATTAACTTTTATAAATAGAATTGGGGCAGCCGACTTATTTATACTGTGATACAAAATATGAATCACCCAGTAAAAGTATATTTCTAAACCAAATTTTGTAAAAACATTTGCTATGTTGGGATTAATAAATGACTCGTATCCTTTACAGAGAAAATTTAATGAGTTGTCGCTCCATGTAGAAGAATACATTCAGTTATTCGCCCTGGCATATTTCTAACATGAAGCTCATTAAAACAACTTTTAGGTCATCATGTAGCTCTTGTAACTTCATTGGAGAGTTAGGAAGCCTACTAACTCTAGACCTAAAATATCCCAGACATGGGCAATAGCTCTGGCAACCACGCAAGCTAATTAAGAATATCTGAATTGGTCTCCAGCAGAAATTGTAATGTAACAACTAAACATTTAAACATTTACGAAGTACTGGAACAATTTGCTTTACCATATATACAAAGATCAAACAATGTTATGGTATATGTATCTGGTACGTACACTTCTACGGTCGTGGTCCATACTATCTGCTTCTGGGCTTCCGGGCTGGAACAGTTTTCAGTGCGGCAAACTGTAGTAGTAGTTGAGCCCTGAAGGTGTCCCATATGAGTGGGTACGAAACGTCGGCAGTTATACCAGTGACATGGTTCCAGCCCGGAAGCCCAGAAACAGATAATGTTATGGTATATTCCAGCAAGACTGCCCGATATTATGTTTCAGCTTTACATTAGAATTATTGTAAAAAACCAACATCAATATTCTCAATTGACATATGCGGTCGCCAGAACTACCGCCCATAAAACATGTCAGATATGATAGATCGAAGCGTTGGTATGTCTCCTAACCCTCCAATGAACTTACAGCAGCTACATAAATGATGCCCTACAAGTTGCTTGGAATAAGCTTCGACAGGAGTCCGTAGAACATCTTATTAGAAGCATGGCAAGACAGATAGCAGACAATTCACTACTCAATTTTCTTTGTACATTTTTTCAATGACAACTTAATCATTCATTATCTTCAATACAACTCAACATTCGTACAAAATTTGGTTTAAAAGTACATACATGCTTTTACTAGGTGGTTCGTTTTCTTATCAGATAATATAATTTTTATGGGAATACCCTGCAAGCTATAAATTTGGAAACACTGTAAATAAATTTATAAACATTGAATTCTCTTTGTCTTACTCTTGAAAAATTTCTGCATTATATAAAAAGCGGTTAAAACTAGAATTTTTCAGTTTCACACTGTAAAAGCTCGTAATTATATGCAATTAAAACCTACCCTGGGTTTTAATTCATATCTGTTTCTATAATGTAATGTATGGTACGTTAGAAGACTCGAATATCGCCGTTCTTCGTGGTCTTAGGGTAAGGACAGATGGCCGATAAGCACGAAATCGCGAGTTCGAATCTCGCCCGAGATCGAAATTTTTTCAAAAAATTTCCGCCTTATATATGCGATGTAAAAAGCGATTAAAATTAGAATTTTACGAAGATATTTTAGTGAAAAATTAAGTTAATGTGAAAAAACATAAGCTTTAGTAGAATTATTTTAATTTTTTTCAATATTTATAAGAACTTTTACAATATTTTCATTAAATTGCAAACTGACAGCCTGCAGGGTTCATTAAATAATTAATTTTTTAGTTTTCGAAATTGTTAAGTGTTTTTATTATAAAAAAGAACATGTTATCGTTAAAATCAAATCACATTTTTGGATAAATCAACTATTTTTCAAATAAAGGAAAAGAAGTTTCGTTTGTGCTAAAATGATTAATGAATAATTTTATAAAAGAACTAATTTAATTGCTCTTTATATGTAGATTTAAACAATATGTAAATCATTCATTTTAACTGATTAGATTTCAATACGTTATTCATTTTAAGTTTTAAAATTATATTTATTTTTATATTTAAACTTTTTTAATTTATAAACGTTTTTTTTTAAATATCACGTGTTTAGATTGCAAAATCAAACACGTGAACAACATGAACAGTTGCCAAGTGCAATGCAATTTCCAAACGATGAAAATAAGCATTACCTTGGCTGTTCTCTAGAATGACTGCAATACTTTCTTCGTTACAGTTTACTTAAATTATGTAAAGTTATTAGAAGTACAAAGTTCACAAGAATTTAAATTAATCGTGCACCAGATTAAATTTAAAAGATTGAAATATATGTATACAGCGTGTCCAAGGTATCACTTTCAGCACACTCATCTTGCTTATTATAAAATATAGATGTTCAGTTAAATTGGATGTATTATTCGAAGGAGAAAAACCTTAAATTTCTTCTCTTCGTAATAATTTTTATTTGCATTTTCTTAAGGTAATTTCTTATACAGACTTTAAATACTGACATACATTATTTCACTTTCCATTTTTTAGTTTCAACTTCCAAATAAATTTTTTCTTATGGAACATCAAGTGGGCTTTAAAATTTATACAAATTTGAACGTGTTCTTCTCTTTATGTTTTAGCACATGCACAATTGTTGGCCATTGAATTAAGAACACTACGAGAATTTTCGAATTACGCTGACAAATACATTTATAATTTATTATATTTATTTATTATATAATATTTACAGTCATTTTGTCAATATCTAATTTATGGCTATCACAATTTGTTGTAATGGTACTTTAATGTTTGAACTACCCGCTTCTCGAGGGTTTGCTACTGCATTACCTTGTAGAAATATCTCACTTTAGTTATTCTCTGACCCTGCTCGAGTAATAACTGTTGGCAATAATATTAAAATAAACAATATTGTGCGTCGTTTACGTTTTGCAATTAATTTTGCTTTAAATTTAATTCCAACGTGGGTAAAATAAGTGACGTATCATTCGAGAGGAAAAAAACAAACAAGAATTAGTGTCCCCTTGGAAACAGGAATTTATTCGCAACGTGAAATAGCACGCAAGGAAAGTGTTTCTGATCAAACAAAATCATCACAAAAAAGATCAACTACAGTCCTTGATGATCCTATGGTTATCAAAACAGCAAAAGAAAACAGACAAATATCGCTTAAATCGGTTCATCAGTACTTGAGAGAGAAGGGCTTAAACGTATCAACTGTTCGAAGACGTTTGTATGAGGCCGAACTAAAGTAAGTGTAAGCCTCCAAGTTGACAGAAAAGTTGAGGAGAGCACCGTGCAGTTTTGCCAAACTGTGCAAAGATTACCAGTAGACGATTAGAAAAAGATAAACAGAAATTCTAATTTTTTTTAATCCACTTTTATGTATTTACTAAATTTCAATATTCTAAATTTTTCATGTCTTCTTTACTGACGAATCAAAAGTAGAGACGTTAACAAAATGCCTCAGTATGTGAGAAGATTACCATCTGAACGTTTTAAAGAAGATGTTATGGTCATATTCACAGCAGAGGATCCAGAACCACAGTACTTTGTCGAAGATGCGACTAATCAAAGAAGTCTTTAACACCTTACATTGATACTTTGGATGGAAGCAAAAGACCATACGTCACGACACACGGCACGACAATGCTCCATGCTATACAGCAAAATATATAAACGACATTTGAATACAGTAAACTTACAGTTA
This sequence comes from Dermolepida albohirtum, assembly GCA_031893035.1. Classification (NCBI taxonomy): domain Eukaryota; kingdom Metazoa; phylum Arthropoda; class Insecta; order Coleoptera; family Scarabaeidae; genus Dermolepida; species Dermolepida albohirtum. Next base: position 50,816 of record JAVIWB010004448.1, on the reverse strand, counting down.
TTGGATTGGCCTGTATTGTATTGAAAATGGATGGTATATATTAAAGAATATCATAGCATCAGGGAACTGCACCAGAAAGCAAGATTTGAAGGTGAACTTTGAAGACATTTGGCGAAATATTGATCAAATTAAGTATCAGTACGGCAATCGAGGTTATGCCAAAAAGGAATCGCTTTTCTCAATAAATTTGTTTTTTAATAAAATAATTTGTAAGAATATGCTTTTTTATTGCAGTTATTTACTAAAATTTATAATTTTCCTTGTGGTCGCACTTCAATAGCCAACGACTGTATTATTTAAAAAAATGTAAATATATTATTTCCAAGCTTAAATTTATATGACATTATAATGCGCATTTCACTTATACTGTCATTAAAAAGTAAAATAAAAATTAAAAAAGTATTACCGAAATAAGTATTGTATTCATTTTGCATCACAAATATTGCACAATATTGCACACTATTTTCAATTGTGAATAAATAAAATGAAAATTAAAAAACATTAATGAAATAGGTATTATATTCACATAATACTCTTTCACATTATAAATATTTTATCACAAATATTTCATAATATTGCGCACAAAATAATTAAAATAAAAATAAATTAAAATCGACTCACGATTAAAGTTAATATTAAATAAATGATAAAGGTATTACATCCAATCCATTTCTTTTTATCTATTTTTGTGACAGGGCACAGATTTTAATAAAATATTTTTATGCACAATTAATTTTAATTAAAAATACTTTAATTATTTCATTTTTACCTACATCATTATTCTCGTGAATATTAGCTTCCGAATGGTGTTTATCAGCTTCCTTATCTTGCTGGGTGAATCTGTAGGCGTTTGTTTCTGTTATATGCTGTACACGGCACGTACAGGATATAGGGCAAGCCTTTTCATTGTTCCAAAACGAATATACCTGTAATTCAAGTTTTAATTAAAATATTGAAAATACATAACGAAATATATTTAGTAATAGAACTTCAATTAATTGTTTTTATTAGATTTGTGTTTATATACAGTCTCTGGGCATTATAACAGGTCTTCCAATAAGAGGTTTCATTTTGATATGTAAAAAAATGAGTATTTTGAAGCGAAGTCATCGGATGTTTATTTAATTGTAACGACGAGGGTATGCCATTAATAATGGAAAACAATATCAGCTAAATGCCCGCTATGGCTACGCTTGCAGCACCATATTCTTTTCATGAAATTTTCCATCACCAATTCGCACATTTGCGGCTGTATGTCTTCGATAACTTCACGAATTCCATCTTTGAGGTCTTGAATCGATTGTGGGCCATTGGCATAGACCTTATCTTTCACGTAGCCCCAAAGAAAAAATTCTAAGGGTGTTATATCACAAAATCTCGGTGTCCAATTGCGAACGTCCGAGAAATTACACGATCAGGAAACTTTTCACGCAAAAGAGCGATGATATCGTTATTTGTTTAACACAGAGCGCCGTCTTGTTGAAAATAAACGTCGCCCACAATAATATCTTCCAATTCCGGCCATATAAAATCATTAATTATCGTTCGATAGCGCAATCCATTTACCGTAACAGTTGCTCCAGTCTTATTTTCGAAGAAGTAAGGTCCAATGACTCCGCCAGACCAAAAACTGCACCAAACAGTCACACGTTGAGGATGGAGAGGGTTTCCAACAATAATTCTTGGTCAATAAGGTTGATATATAACCCCTTTCCACATTAACCCTAGTTACTTTAGTTAATGTGGAAAGGGGTTATATATCAACCTTATTGATCAAGTCAATCAACCACAGGCTCCATCAAATTCAACTCCAATAATTCTTGGGTTTTCCGAGCCCCAAATGCGATAATTCTGCTTGTTAACGTAGCCTCCGAGGTGAAGAAGGGCCTCATCTCTCAAGATGATTTTTCGATGAAATTCCGGATCAGTTTGATGCATTTCAAGGACCCAATCAGCAAATACACGACGACGTTGTTGATGGTCGGTAGGTGTGAGTTCTTGTGTTAACTGAACTTTGAAAGCCTTAAGACCTTTATGCCAAATACGGTGTAATGTCGTGTGGAATGCCCAATTCCAAAGATCGACGAGAAATGGACAAACCCGGGTATTCCTCAACACTATGGGCTACAACAGCAATATTCTCAGTTGTTCTTGAGCGACGTGCACGAGTTCAATTCTCTACACCACTAACTTCTCTCAACAGCTCAAATTTTTCCACCAGTTTCACAATTGCTGGCCGAGAAGGTGCTTCACGACGGCCCAAAAATGCTTTAGTTTTGCGAACCGTGATTGCGAAATCTTCACCATTTTTGTAGTGAATATTAATAATTTCAATGCGTTGTTGAAGCATATAACGTTCCATTTTTATCAATGAGGTAGTTTTTACTAGTCATCTGTCAAGTAGTTTCAGGTTGAGTCATGACCCTGTAAAATGGCGGGCTATTGAAAATGAAATGTCTTATTGGAACACCCTTTATTAGGAATTTTGGTATAAAATACAAAAATGATATTTGTACATCATCGATTTAAGTTTGTATCGTTTCACCCTACTTATTTAATGCTTGAGAGCAAACATTATTTTAGGACTTATTTACTAGTCTACTGCCCTTGTAACGTAGATTTTACAATTTTCTAAATATATTCTTTTTACCGTTCTGTTGACTTTCTGCTAACAAATGCCTCAAATTGAATGAGTGAAATCTTTAAGGTAATTTTAATGGAGCCTGTGGTTGATTAACTAAATCACTGAAGGTTGATATATAACGTATTATTTGATTATTTACAAGGTTATTGATGATAGTCTGCTTAAGGGTATTTGAAGAGAAACATGAGCTACATTCAAAGCGTTTGTCGTCCCGAAACTAGCTTCATGATGCTGAATATCTTACAGTAATTAGTTCAATAATAATTTAAATAATCAACTTTTTTTCACTGATTAATCTTGGTTTCATTTATGTGAGATAATAGGCACAACTAAAGAGGTTAGATGACTGGAAACGTTCATAATTATCGAAAGTGGGTTGCATCCAATTAAAATTGATATGTGGGTGGCAATATCACAATGGATTGTTGTAGCTCCTACATTTTTCCATGCAACAATCACCAAAAAGATGTCGAACTATTTCTCAGGAATTCATTGCACCTGATGATAAATGGTGTTATAAGTCAAAGCTTACAGCCTCTCTGATCATCAAATTTAACACTTCCAAACTATACTTATTTAGTCAGATATAATGTTTATGGAATCTTGAAGTCATTCAGAATTAGACTCAGATAAGTACAGAAGAAATATTTCGAAAATATGAAACGAGGAATTAGTTTTACTTTATATTTACAGCAGAATGGTGGATATTTCCAATATACATTACAAATTCTGATAAATAGTTTATGTTTTTGAAACAAAATATTTTTAATTATCATTCCTTTTCATATTATAAAACTTTTGTGTTTGGCATCGAGATATTTTGGTAGTACATAATTTAAAACAACACTGGCCTTTATTACAATACTACCGAATTGTTCGAAGATTTTGGTACACTCTGTATAATAGAAACTATATAGTAAGAAAAGAATGAATATGAAGAAAGTATTTGAGTTTTTAATATAATAATAAATACCTATTGAAACTGTTTTTCTGGTTTTTAATAAATTTATGTATGTTAAACGATATCAGCTAAGATATTCAAATATTTATTGCTTCTTCTTAAGCTATACGTATATACATTTTTTTCTAATATAAAAAGTATTTAGACTTGAAAAACATTACAAAAACATTTTTACATATTAAAAATATTCAAAAAACGCTGAAACCCTATATAAAAAATTTACTAATGGATTTGTATCGGAAAAAAAGTGCAATTCAAATGCTGTTATTCTTAGTAACAACATAATTAAAAAAAGGAACTCACCCCATGCACGAATAAATAAAAATAAAATAAAATGAACATCGTTTCAACTATCACTACTTATTATTATTATAATTAGCCTTTAATCGACAATATGCACTGTTTAAATGATTGTGACATACTATTTCAACAGGAAATACTCCTACACTGACTTCCTATGTTATATCTAAATTTTTGTTGTAAGAAAATAGTAGATTCAAGACGGGCGTGTGATCTGATTATTGAAAATGGAGTAATATATGTATAATTAAATATTTTCACTATTAAACAGGGGCGGGCTTAGAATTTTATTTACCCAAAATAGAAAATAAAGTTTTTGTATACAGCAAGGTGTTATTATTAATTCTTATTGTTATAGCTAGAAATTGTCGGGTTTGCCGACGCACAATAGCACTCCCGATATGAAATTAATTAGTATTGGTTGGTATAATTTTATTTACAGCTATGTCGCACAATTGTCTGTTAGTTCACTTGAGTCGCTTCTAAAGTATGTACCACTGATTCAACAAAGCGAAAACACAGGATATATCATGTTTTAAAACTTACAACGCAATCGTTTTGCATTTAATAAATTTATTTAATCTCCTTGTAGCTCTATGCATTTAGTTCAGCGATATTCCAACTTTTTTAAGCCAAACAAATAATAAGATTTTTCGAACTCTGCAAAATCTTTCTCTGTTTCGCTAATGACCTCTTCATTTGACGTGAACCGCTTTCCGTTAAGCCATTTTTTTAAGTTTGGAAAAGGAAAGAAGTCACAGGGAGCTAAATCTAGCGAATATAATAGACGAGGCATCAATTCGTACAGTAAATCCGCTAGTTTTACTATCACAATTGCTGATAAGTGCGCTGGGGTATTATCATGATGGTAGAGAACTTTTTTCTTTGCTAGGTGGAGCTTTTTTCTCTGTAGTTCAGGGTCGAATTGGTCTAATAAATCAGCATAATATTGTTACATGATTGTCCTGCCCTTCTTCAAAATTTTCAATTAAGATTGTATCTTGCGAATTCCAAAATATCGGCTGACGGAATCGTCTTCGCCTTCTTTGGTGCACATTTACTGGGATCTTAGTGATGTATCCACGTCTCATCTGCAGTTCTACAGTCACGTAACGCCGCAGAAACTCACTCGTATTGCTCTCAAAAATGTCCAAATGTTGCTTTCAAGTTCAGGCGGTTGCGTTTTTGATTAATCGTCAGCACCTCGCCGATAGTTCTCAATTTTTCGTGAAGGATATTTTTGCGCATGTTCAATTGAAATATTTACCGTATTAGCAATCTTTCTAATTTTCACCCGGCGGTCTGCTAGTATCATATGAACTTTATCGATTATATCGTTCGTAGTCACCTCAATGGGACGACCTGACCGCTCCTCATCAAAGACGGATGTTCGGCCACGCTTAAATTTATTAAATCAGTATCTGATGGTAGTCATCGAAGGTGCATGGTCCATATAAATTGCATCCAACTTCTCTTTGATTTCTTGCACACGTTTTCCCATTTAAAAAAACGAATCAAATGACTGACTGGTATTGTTTTTTTTCTATGATTCCACAAATATACACTAGCGGTCATATTAGTCCTGAAGGAACAGCGTTATTTTCTAAAATTTCCTTGTAGTCTTCCTATCTTAGGATTCCCTCAATTTTGACGAGATCGCCTACAGATCTTCCACCAAAACACCCCCAAATCATTACTGAACCTCCTCCATGTTTTACGGTAGGCGCAATACATTCTGGCAGTACTCTTTCTCCTGCGGATCTTCTTATGAATATTCGCCTTTTACTACCGAAAAGTTCAAACTTCGATTCGTCTGTCCACAACACATTATTCCACTGATCAATCGTCCAATTCTTATGTTCTTTAGCCCAATTTAGTCGTTTTATCTTGTTTTGCTTTCGTAGTAGTGGTTTTCGCAGAGCAATTCTTCCGTATAAACCCGCTTGCCTTAACCTTCTCTGTACCGTGAACACACTAATTGGTTTAGCACGCGCTCTATTCATTTCAGCAGCAATTTCTGGTGGTTGTTTTTCGTCTATCGCGTCTACTTATCCGTATTAGATGCCGGTCATCTGCAGATGTCGTCGCTTTGCGTCGTCCAGATCTTCTTTTGTTGGAAAATGTACCACTTTCTTCAAATTTTTTAACGTTATAATCAACGGTTCTGCGATTTAATCGTAATTCTTTTGCAATTTCGCGATTACTTTTACCCGTACGATGATAAGCAATTATCATAGCTCGCACTTCAACAGATAATTCCTTCGTCTTCGGCATTGCATTAAAATATTCACAATAACTCTCTATTTCACTGTTTTCGCAACAAAAGATGAACGATGACTGACATAAAATTTATTTTCCTTTTTGAATAACACATCCTAATATTGTAATTAGTTAGTACAATAACACAATATTGGTAATACCTTTCAGAAATGCAGGTAAAACTGTTAATACAGTAGGGATTAGCCTATATAATATTTATGGTATTTTGCCAATTTATGACACCTTTACGATATATCATAAACAATTTAAGATTTTCGTAGAAATTCATATGGAATTACTTCCACTAATAATATTGTTGAATAATTATAATACAGATTTTTCGAAAGATAATCCGTAATTCAGGAAACACATAAAATTGGGGTGGGCAAATAAATATGACCGGTAGTGTATAAGCTTACTTTCAATAGCTCCCAAAACAATTCTACTCAATAATTCTTTCTAAAGAACAGTACGAATGCCATTTGTCTCCAAACATGGGTACTTTTCATATCATCCTCGTATATAGTACAATACCACACAATGCATTAAATTTGTTACTAAGTAACATTATCTAATGGTTCTTTTATTATTTCTAATTTTAACACTGAAATCACTGTATGTGATCAGACATATAGGAAGTAGTGTACATTATTATTACTATTAATTATAACTAGCCAAATATTTAAGGTAGTTTTATTTGAATTTTCTTATTTTATGATAAAAGTTCAATCGAATCCATTTATTATCCCTTCTAGTTCATAAAAGTCGTAAATAACAATGCCAGTGAAGTTTTCTCAGTATAAATTTCTATTGTTTGTTTAACTACCTAATTTTTTCCAAGATTATATATAATTTTATCAGTAAAAATATTATATAATTTCCTGGAAACTTTGAAGTAGTAATGTAATAAATATATCTTTTTTTTTAATTTTTTTCACACTGCTTCGATATCAACCTTGTTATTGTTCGTTGTAATTAGAACATCATGGGAATTTTGTATAAACTAATTGCGTAAATAAATGTAAAGTTATGGTGACTTAACATACAGTATATTTCACATTCTCATAATTTTAATCAATTTAATGTTTTCAAAACACAGAATACGATTTGCCACGCCCTTTTCTGTGACTTTTGCTTTTTATTGTAACTGCAGCTGAAAATTCGGCTTCACATAAATATGTTGTCGCAAAGGGAATGGGTATCCTTACAGCTTTTGAACTCAGAGTTTTGGATATTCATCTTTGATTAATGTACAATACGACGGTAGCCGTTTATATTTCGGGAATAGCAAACAAAAAAGAATTTTTATTATCGAAAATAGTTTTATTGCTTTTCAAAATATTCTCCTTGGAAATCAATGCACTTTTGCATTCGTGTAAACCAATTCGAAAAGCATTGCTGCCACTGCGAAGGCGGTGTCTCCAAAATATAAGTTTTGAGTGTCCCAACTGCCTCTTCCGGCGTAGAAAACCGTTGACCACGAAGTTTACTCTTCACGTGTGATAACAAAAAGAAATCACAGGGTGCTAGATCAGGGCTGTACTTTTACAATGTTAGAGTGATTAGTCACGAGATGTCACTTTATCTTGTAAGCATACGATCGAGCGTTAGAATTTTTAAGCAGAGCACACACTGCAGTCTCTCTTCATTGTTTACTTCTACTGAAGTAAAGTCAGACTTCTAATAGTTATTGTATTTACAATATTTTTGTTTCTTTGCTTCCTACCTACTTGTCGATGCTTGATCATTCCCACTTGAACTGTCAACTTGCTTATTTAATAAAAATCTTCTCAATTTCCTACGACGTTACGAAAACATAAAGCGACACATTGAAACGAAGCGGACACTCCATTGGTAGCGTCTTAAAACCGTTTACTTTTCTTCTCAGATGTTTACTCTTCGATTACTGTTTCGCCATATTTATACTGGCCGTCCTACCTACTTAGAACTTTCGCGATACTTCAACAATATCCAATAGTGTGCTATATAAGTCTACTAGAAAGTTCTATAAGTTACGGTAGCGATTTAGTGTAGATGTTCTGGAAAGTTCCATTATCTTCGAAGCCGTTACGAAATGTTCATTCCAGAATATTCCAGACCGCTATGTCTGCCCGCGTTCGCAAGAGTGGACACTTAGGGAACCCCTGACTTACACATTAATGAATAATATCAGAATTTGGAATATTCGTCGTATAATTTGACTATAAACGATAACTCGATCAATGTTTTTAAGTCTGTTAAATCGATTTACTATATGAGTTATAATGGAAAGGGTCTGTAATTTTGTAAAAATTATTTTTTTTCTGTATATGTTGACATTGATTGGTGGAAAATTGTATCAATTTCTGAATGTGTGAAGCGAAAATCTAAGTCGAATTATTTACTTTTTACGCGCTTTGTTAATGGTTTCATAAGAAAAATAAATCGAAAATCTAAATCTTGTTTTATGTAACAAAAAAAAACAAATGAAATGCAAATATAATTGAATTTTCTGATATATAAGACATGAATAAACATTTTTTTGGGGAGTCTTAGATCTTTGTTGACTATAACTGAGCCTCCAAGTCACTACCATCAAATAAATTCGATATTTTCTACATACATAAGTCTACTAGAGTACTATAAACGAATGTCCCGTACTTTTCTGAAATAATCAATGTTCTTTGTGAATATTCCATATTTTTAGAAAGTTCTATAAGTAACGTTAATGATCTAGTCTAGATATTCTAGAACGTTTCATTAGCTTCGAAGTTGTGTCGAAATCTTTATTCTAGAATATCGTGCCTCGCGGTGCCTCTGTTTACTCTCTGCGGTACACCGGGGCGCCGGTCCACACTTAAACAACTCTTGCAATATATGAAAGAACAAATAATTTTTAACAATTTACAAGCGTTTTAGTTTTTTATTTCAGATATACCTGCTAGTGGATTATATTTCTTAACATACGAAGCATTAAAAGACTATTTAACAGACAATGGTCGGAAAGGTATAACAATATCTGGTACCGTTTTCGCTGGTGGATGTGCCGGCATAGCAAATTGGTTAATTGGTATGCCATTCGATGTTTTAAAGAGTCGGTTACAAACAGGTAAAGTGTTTTGTTTCTCGAATAAAAGAATGATTTACGTACATGTTTTTTTTACAGCGAAAGAAGGTCAATTCCCTAATGGTATACGTGATGTAGCAAGAGATCTTTTGCGGAACGAAGGTCCCTTGGCTTTATATAAAGGGCTAGTGCCTGTGTTAATGAGGGCTTTTCCTGCCAACGCCGCTTGCTTTCTTGGATTCGAATTATCTAAGCAATTAATATTAAATGTTTATCCGACCGATTGATGAGAATGGATAAAAAATAATGAAAAATTTGGAATTTAGTATTTCTTGTTTTCTTTTTCGTTCATTTATTGGAACTTTATTGTAATTAATTATACAAAATAATTATTTTTATATTTACAAGATTAAATCATCTATTGAAAAGTTAACATTAGTTTTATTTTAATGTATCTGTCTATATATAAGGTTTTCCAATAGGGATGATATGATTTTGAAGTGACATTTCGGCCATTTGTAATATGTCATGATCTGTCATTTGTTTTTCATTGTATTCAGTAGTGTTTACAATTTCATCATGGAGAGATATACGCAAGAACAACGTTTACAAATTATTCAGTTTTATTATCAAAATAATCGTTCTCCAATTGCAACTTTTCGTGCGCTTCTGCCATTTTATGGTCGTAATAATCGTCCAAATGGGCTCGCTATTCGTCGAATTGTTAAAAATTATTTTGAGGTTACATTTTCTTTACATAATTTTCAAGTGCCAATAAGACAAAGAACCGCTCGAAGTAATGCAAATATTGCTGCCGTTCAAGCAAGTGTTACTGAAGACCGTAATTTGTCGATTCCAAGACGTTCTCAACAATTGCGACTGTCTCAAACCACAACCTGGCGGATTTTGAGAAAGGATTTGGGTTTGCATCCCTATAAAATTGTTCTCACTCAAGAACTGAAGCCATTGGACCACCTTAAACGTCGTGAATTTGCTGATTTTGCCATGGAACAACTTGAAAACGATAACGATTTTTTTAAGAAAATCATCTTCTCTGATGAGGCTCGCTTTCATCTGGATGGGGTGATAAATAAACAAAACTGTCGATTCTGGTGCGAAGAAAATCCAAAAATTATTTATGAAAAACCATTACATTTACCTAAATTGACAGTTTGGTGTGGTTTTTGGTATGGTGGAATCATCGGTCCGTACTTCTTTCAAAATGAAGCTGGTAACACCGTTACTGTCAATGGAGAGCGGTATAGATTGATGATAACCAAGTTTTTATGGCTGACATTGGAAAAAGTTGATCTTGACAACATTTGGTTCCAACAAGACGGGGCTACGTGTCACACAGCAAATGCAACAATAGAATTATTGCGAGAAAAGTTTGGAGATTCGATTATTTCAAGAAATTGTGATATTGAATGGCCTCCAAGAAGTTATGATTAAACACCATTAGACTATTTCTTGTGGGGTTATTTGAAGTCATTGGTCTATCGAAATAAACCAGACTCTCTTCAAGCTTTACAAGTCAATATTGAACGTGCCATTCATGACATACGACTAGATTTAGTGGAAAAAGTGCTCGAAAATTGGGTTCATCGAATTCGTTCCTGCAGAAGAAGTCGTGGAGGCTATTTGAATGACGTTTTATTTAGAACTTAATTGTATCGATTGTACTTCACATAAATAAAAAACTTTTGAATTTTCTTAACAATAAGTGTGTTTTTTTTTAAAGAAATCATAGCACTCTTATTGGAAAACCTTGTATAATTACAATTGTGTAATTTCGAACAAGGAATGGAATAAATAATTCTATTCTGATTTTCTATGTAGACACATCCCCCAGAAATAGCCATCAATTAAAAAAATTTAGTTTTAAATACACCTGTTTTGAGTACACCCATAACCTTCCTATACGTTCTTTGTAAAACTTCTAAAGTCGTGACGAATTTTTACAATACATGGCTATGGTTTTCAGTTGGTGACTGTAAAATAAATGCATTCATCGAGTCAAAGCAACGCATACAACAGAAGAGATTACAGACACATTAAACATTTATTATTCACGCGAAAAAACTAGGGTATATTAGATTCGATATTTCATTTCCTCGTAAACTCAAAGAAATTCAATTGATAACATATAAAAACATTTGCGATATGCGTTTTAAACGTGAAGAAAATCATCCTTTTTTAAAGAGACTGATGACTGATTGTTTAATGTGAGCTTGTCCTAAAGGACGAAAGAATTAATTCAAGCGTGTGTTGACAATTGGACAGTTTGAACAAATCTATTACCCAGAAACGTCCAGAGCTTATTCATCGTAAAGGAGTGGTATTTCAACAGGAGACCACACTCAAAATTGAACACCCGTCAAAAATTGTATATTGAGACCTGGTGTATTGCCACAACTACCAAATCTATAATTTTGCTGTGTTAAAAGGAGATCAATGAGGAGGTTCTATAAGTTGAAGTCGTAATATAATTTCTACATCCAATATCTAAATGATGAACAACATTATATGACATGCATATAAACCTTTTCGACTTTATTATGAATATTCCACTAGTACAAGGTGTGGTAAATAAGTTTTGAATTTTGTCACCCTGTCAACAGCATTACTGCATCTAGTACCAAGTCAATTGGATTTGTAGTTTCCAAGAAACATTTTTGAGATTGTATTGAGTACGAAATAATTAGTGATGTGAATCTACATAAGATCTCTCGTGAAATTGGATGAAAAACCGCTCAAAACTTTACTTAGATCTTCTATTACTATTCTTAGACGAAAAGAAAGAGCAGTCGGTAATCAAAATTTTACGCTGTCCGTGTACGGCGAAAAATGTGCTTCTACAAGTGAGCGACTCGTTTCAGTTGACGTAAATCCATTGATGATGTGGCTTCTTTAATACTCGAAGTATGATACACCAGGAATTTGTACTGACTGCGCAAATAATCAATTCTGTGTCCTACTTTCGAAGTTTTGTAGAGTTTGAAAGGGAAATTGACCTCCGTTCGGAATTAGTTGAGAACACAGTTTGTTCATGATTCTTTGGTTACGAAAAAACCACAGAAAGATGTCCCGTACTTATCCATTCCACAAAAACAGCTTTGACCTCACCTCTTTGCTACTTCTTCGTCTTCCCCAGAATGAAAGATAATAATAATATAGTTATTGCCCAACAGGCGAACCCAATTATAGAACACATTGAATACAAATAAAACGAAGTACATATAGTCAAAATAAATATCAAAAGTAATTAATAATGTAAAAGATAAACAATACCACTAATAATAACTTAAAATAATAGAAAATTAGGAAGTAAGGGAATCGTTAAAAATATCCTTGTAGAATTTTTTGGCGTTCAACGCCATACGATACAGGGGAGCCTTCCAGAGGAGATTCGTCCTCGGCGAACCGTAAACGAACGTAGTAGTGCTTCTGAAGGAGGAGCCAGAAACTGAAAAGTTTAGTTTGGTCAGGTTTGAACAGTCAATCCGATCATTCACCAGCTTGTAAATAAAACGAGCACTGTCTGGACCTGCGTTCATCCGGTGATTGGACATTGTGCTCCTTCAACATAACATTGTAATCAACGCCAGGCTCAGGATACACGCCTGAGGACTTGGAAGAAAGGAATTTCAAAAATCGATTGCATTTATCTGCGAACCGTATAAGGGATACTATACAATCGACCCATATTCCAGCTTACTGACAACCAATGCAAAGAACAGTAGTTTCGATAAACTAATTTTGTTAAAATACTGTGTTGTTCTCATTATAAAGCCAGCACTCTTAACTGCGTAACGACAAATATTTTGAATATGTAAATTAAAACTCAGTGAGGAATCAAAGAAAATAATGAGGTCCTTGATGGAATCAACTTTCATAAGTACGTGACCATCCAGAGAGTATGAGGACGAGATAGAAGATAACTTGCGGGTAAATGACATGGTAAGTCTTGTTCAAAGAAAGACAATTAGACTTAGATCAAGCTGAAATAAGGTCTAGACTCGCTTGAAGCCGATTGACATCTTCAATGGAAGAAACAACTACAAAAATCTTTATGTCGTCGGCATAGCACAAGGCAGAACAAGGCAAGATCAATAATAAATCATTTATAAAAAGTAAAAGCAATAGTGAGATTAAAGGGATCAGTTTCGAAGATCAATACATCCAAACAACGACGCGTATATTTATAAAGATAAGTTTGGAGGAATTCCAAGGCTGCGAGTTGGGAGGGTCTAATCAGAAGGAACCTGTTGTGACGAAATTTTATTAATATCGAATATATGTACGTTTATGAATAAAAAGGTCTCCTTATTTAGTTTCCGCACCTCGTAATGAAGAAGAGTTTATGTTTGAGTATCAAAAGTATGATAATTCATGCCTTCATGTCCCTCAAAGGCCCGTTAGAGTGGGTATTTGTAGGCTATGAGTTACTATTGCGTCCGCACTCGTGTTACATCTTAAGACCTTTGGCTGTTAACACTCACTTAAACGAGAAGGGAAACTACGAAAAACGACTTCTACATTTGTACTAAGCTCTCAGCAAATTATGTCGATTATTAGTATTACAGCAGGGAATTATTGTATTGAAACAAGAACAAATGTTTGTGTTCTGCATAAAATGCATATACCAATAATATATTCAAAAGAACTCTAGCAAAACTAACCATTCGTGAGAGTGTGCCCTTTATCCCTCCCTTCTCCCCCTTCAGATACATGTATTTGGACTGTATTGTGAACATAGAAGCGCTAGAAAGAAAGTACTGTACTACTGAGATCCAATGTAGGTTCTTCTTTTCATTTTCGATACTTTTTTAATGTTTTTATCATTTAATTGCTAATTTTTTGAGTTGGATCGCTACGGTCTTCACATTTATTATTTCAGTGAATTGATAAGAAATTGTTATGACTACGTTTCGTGCTTTAAAGAAATCTATAGGATGAAATGCAATACTATAATCAATATAGAAAAGATTCATGAAGATTATGGAATAATTAAAAGCGAAGAAATTCGTGCCCCGCTCCGATGAGTAATTACACTGTGGGATAACTTAATTTCGAATAATTTCTTTTTTCAAATTACTCAATGTTTGTTTCATCTTTGCGTAAATAACTTTTATAACTCCACCTTGTATTTATGCGATTGTTAGATCAGACACGCATACAAACATAATCTGTTTATCATTAAAACAATATCTTCAAGGAGTAATTGGCATAATGTATTTCAGTAGTTGGAAATTAAATCATTTATATGTATTTATGTCCCTATTTTTGTATTTCAAACAACGACTTATTGGCGGTCAAAAAGTGGTCAAAAAAACATACGTTTTATGCAATTACGTTTGCTAGTTACAAACTCTGAATACTAAAATATCGGTTAATCTACAACTGTAATGACGTATTTTGAAATATACTAAAGAGTTGATATTTATTCATTACTTTCCACTATTGCGATGACGTACCAGACTAAATACAAAATTTTTATGACGTAAAATACTTCTTATAAAGTGACCCTAATATATTGCATGACCTAAAAGAAAAAGAATACCGCGAAATCGAACGATGTTGTTGGATATATCAATTTCATGGAACAATGCGAACAATATAAATTTAAATGTTTTATTAGAAAACTATTTTGATGACGTTGCTGATTTGGCATACGCAATAACCTACATTTTTTTCGGTAAAAGCTTCAGTATGAGTGTAGTGGTGTAACAATATGGGCTGGGTTGGGGGACATCGACCATTTCACCGAAAATAGAGCTTTCACTTTCCGGAGATATCTGGAAGAGATTCTGCAATCCATTGCTTTTCTATATGCAGCAGTAGTGCTAGAAGATTTCATTTTTATGGACGATAATACTCGGCCTCATCGGGTGAATACCGTAAATAGAGAGAATGATGTAGCCAGTTAATTCCCCAGATCGTAAACTAATAGAACACTCTTGAAATGTTGTGGAGCAGACATCTTGCTGCACGAAATATGCCACTAAGAATGGTTTATGTATTATGAATTGCTGGGCTTTAATTTTTTTTAAATTATTATCATAATCGTTTTGAGCAATGTATATTAATTTTAGTTCTAGTTTCAACAATTTATCTTGCTTTATTATAAAAGTAAGACGAATTAAAAAATGAAAGGGGTAGACGATGATGAAATTAGACACGTACAATGCAGAGAAGTGTGGCGGAAGTTTCAAGAAGATTATCGAGGGAAGACAATAATGAAATTAGAAACGTACAATACAGAGAAGTGCGGAGGTGGTTTCAAGAAGACTGGGGAGGGAAGACTTAATTCCCTCAACAGCCTTATACTCAGAATGATGGATAGATGTTGTTGATTAAGAAAAATTTTTTGGCAACCATCCAAGACCCTTTATACCAATATCTATCACTCTTCTTGCGGTGTAGTTGAGTCTGAATAATAATTTTGCTTTTTCCTTATTTCCTTATTTCCTCTGATTGCCCTTGAGGAATTCTACTTTGTTAAAAGCATAATGCTGGCTGGTAGCTCAGTGGTAA
The DNA here is from genome assembly GCA_031893035.1 of Dermolepida albohirtum. Taxonomy (NCBI): domain Eukaryota; kingdom Metazoa; phylum Arthropoda; class Insecta; order Coleoptera; family Scarabaeidae; genus Dermolepida; species Dermolepida albohirtum. The sequence continues at coordinate 35,069 of JAVIWB010004448.1, read as the reverse complement.
GGCACTGGCTTATATCTCCGGGGGTTTCTTCAAGTTCGATGACCTGCTGTCCAGGAAGGTTTCTCGTGGTTTTCCTTTCCCGTTTAAACGGAGATCTTAAACCGCACGAGAGCGGGCGTATTAATAATTTATGGTTTGCCACCCTGTAATTGTTATTAAGCGGTTAACGGTGTGAAGGCATGTATTATTATGATTATGCGGAAAATGAACATAAATGTTAAAATCTATTTCAAAATATATAGGTATACGCATGTATTTTCTTTGAAATCTCAGAAATGTTGATGCGTAGTTAAAATTATGAATATGTTTATCTAGCGTTGTTTTTTTAGTTGAAAGCTGTTCGCACCAGGCATTTCCGAATTTAGTTTATCTTATTTGCACAGTGCTGAATTTTATGTGATAAAATTTTGCTTCGAAAACATATTCATATTATACATACACTACTGTTCAAATTTCATAAATTTGCCAAAGAATTTAATATTTATTAAACACAATATAAGACATACGTAATTTAACAATTAACCTGGCATATTCTTAGAAACAAGTACTATATGATAGTGATAAAAATCATTATAATAACAGCACTGATTTTTCGTTAATTATGGCATTAATAATTAAAAAATCTTTTGGGCTTGTACAGTTATAGAAATGTATTTTAATGGAAAACGGCCGTGAAAGTCTACACTGAACTTAGTAATGTATCTTGCAAATGAAATAAACAATTAGCGACGTCAGAAATAACAGTATAGTCTAATCAAAGCAAAATCAAAACATCAACAATCCAATTTATACTATCAGGTTGTTACAAATGTAATTTCCGTTTTTTCCTTCAGTCTGAACTGAATCGCACCTATGTGAAGACGTGTATGTTTTTGGTGAAAATTATTATTGTATTTGTAGAAAAGGGTATTTATTTTGAAGTGTGTACCTGTTCCATTTTTTGGAAAGATTAATGCACCTGTCCTTGTCTCGCCTATGGAAATGCTGTCGGCAAGAGATATTCGGGCAATTTACCTCTTTCAATTTAAAAAGGGATTAAATGCAGCTGCAGCAATGCGAGAAATTAATCAGACGTTCGGTGAAACCACGTGTAATGAACGCACATTACGGCGATAGTTTAAAAAATTCAGCGAAGGAAATTTTGATTTGGAAAATGAGCCTCGCGGATATGCGCGTAGCACCGTTAATGACGACGAGCTGCGTGTAGAAGTTGAAAGTAATCCGTCGACAACAGTGCGTAGCCTTGCAGAAGCATTTCAAGTGTCCATTGCCACCATTAGTCGTCACCTTTCTTCGATTAGCAAAGTGAAGAAACTCGATCGATGGGTGCCGCACCAATTAACGCAAGCCAATAAGCTTCGTCGATTAGAGGTGGCTACCTCTTTGGCTAATCGACAGAAAGTTGAACCGTTTCTTCATCGAGTGGTAACGTGTGACGAAAAGTGGATACTTTATGATAATCGGAGACGGTCAGGACAATGGTTAGATCGAGGTGAAGCACCAAGACAGCATGCACGAGCATCACTTCACCCACGAAAGATTATGGTGACTGTATGGTGGACCAGTAAGGATATTATTCACTATTCATTTTTGCAACCTGGTGAAACCATCACGGGAGCGTCCTATTGTGACGAACTGGAAACTATGCATGGAAAATTGAGCCGCTTCCAGCCCTCACTAGTCAATAGACATGGACCCATACTTCTTCATGATAATGCAAGACCACATGTTGCACGACAGACAATCCAAAAACTTTCGGAATTTGGTTACGAAATTCTCCCTCACCCACCTTATTCACCTGACCTTTCGCGAACTGATTTTCATTTTTTCCGAAGTTTAGACAATCACTTAAAAAATAGGGACTTCCCTGACCGGGAGTCTGTAATAGTAGTGTTTGAGCAATATGTGAGCCGTCAAAACCTAGATTTCTTTTCAAAGGGAATTTTTTAGCTTCCAGGCCGTTGGCAACAAACTATTGATGTAAATGGAGACTATTTTGCAGAATAAATATTTATATTTTTTTAAATTTAGACTTTTTTTTATTCCTTACAAAATCGGACATTTCATTTGTAACAACCTGATATTAAGCGAAAGCGAAAAAGCATAAAAATCGTCAAAAACATTTATAATAGGAAAAAAATAAACGCGATTCTACAATGGGGGATTAGAAAAATGTATTGCGAATGTAAACTAAAAACGAAGAGATGCTTGCACATCGTACAGTCAGTACTTGTTTAAGTTGTTCCATTCTGCTATAATGGAACACGAAAATTAGCTAAATATCGATGGAACTGTGAAAAACAAGAAATCACAAATTGGAACACATCGCCTTTCTGGAGTCTAACTGATAGGAAATAACTGAGTTCATAAAGAACAAAAACTGTCTTGAAGAGCAAATATAAAGTAATATTTTGAAAGTATTATCATATTAGCTATCAAATTTTAGAACTCAACTCCGTTGAGAGTCTTTGAAACAAATTAGTTTCGGTTAGAAAAAAATATAAAATCAAGTCCTATCTCGAAAGAGCAACTTTGGGCAATGTTAGAGCGCAAATAAAGTAATATTTCACAAGATATGTCATCGGAAGTTAATAAAAACAATTCCAGTATCTATAATAAGTAGCAATTGTAGCTAATGAATAAAGTGGTAAAATTGTTTTTTACGAGGCCAGTTCAAGTTTTACTTGCATTTTATTTTATTCTGAACATTGAAGAGATACTTTAAATCAGTTTCATATTCATCGAAGTAGACATATTAGCTAACGCCATAAAGAACTTCAACTTCAATGTGTTTATATTGCCAGTTGTATTACAAATATCGTGCAACGTGTTAAATTCTTTCCCATAACGTATAACTATGAAATTTCCTTTCATTGAAGGTGTACAAGTGACTGATATTCATCAGAGACTTCACAGTTTGAAGAAATGGTGTAAATCTTTCAAGGATGGTCGTGAACACATGTCAAACTTGCTGCATGCTATTCGTCCAGTGTCTGCTGTGGATCTTGGGAACATTCAAAAAGTTGAGCAGCTAATCCGGCAATAGGCGAATATTTGTGAAGGGCATTGCTGGGATTACAAACATTAGTGATGGTAGTGTTCACGACAAGCTTAAATTGAATAAAATTAGTACCAGGTGGATTCTCGAGCAACTATCCGTGGAACAACAACAGAAACGACTTTAGGTTTGCAGAGAACTCTGAAACCTAGGTACACCATTATAACCCAGAAAGTAAGAATATTAACATAGAATGGTGCCACCAAAGCTCACATCTGTCAAAAAAAATTCAAAAAACAACTATCGGGTAGCATAATGATGGTGGCTGTATTCTTGAGCGCCATTGGATGAATTTGCGTCGATTTTCTCGAAGAAAGAAGAACGATTTATTCAACTTATTACAGTGAGCTTCTTGGAAAGGTTAAGCAGCTATTCGAACAAAAAGGCGCGGTCTCCTAAACAAGGAAAGGGCGTTATTCTTCTACACGATAGCCCTCACTAACATGTAGCTCATCTAAGAAACAATACATTGGCTAAACTGGGTTGAGAAGTACTACCTCATCCCATATAGTCTGGGCCTTTTTGGGTTAATTCTTGGGAAGCAATCGATTTGCCTCTCAATGGGGAAGTATAAAGGGCGGTTCAAAATTGTCTACGTCTTTAGACTTTTTTTGACAAGAATGCAGAAGCTACCTGAACGATGAGACAAGCGTATTTTAAACAGTGAGTTGTTACTGATGTGTATATACTCGTAATATTAATTTATAGTTTGTATCGACCAGAAAAAAGTAAGATGCAGGTCAAATTTGAATCACCCTCGTGTACTTTATTATCCTTTCCGAACATAAATCTTTAGTTCAGGTTAAAGATGTAACTATATTATTCTAACACAACCTTAGAAAAACAATATTCCTATAATAATAGTGATGCCACACATCGATTGCCATATTATATCCAGCAATAATATTATATTAAATATGTAATACTGCTACTTAATCCTAGAATAGGAAACATCAATTACATACGATTTCTTTTTGTTATTTAACTTTCATCGTGTTTTTATTTAAATAAATAAGCGTCCATGTTTTCGTGAATGGTAATGTATATTGTGTTATTGTCAACTTAAAAGAAAAACATTTCATTTCAGGTACATGTACACGTCTGGAAGTTTATGCGTGCGCTATTATGCACAGATATATTAGATAATTAGAAGGCTATTGGCCTTTATATGTTGATATTTTAATTTTATTGTGCACGAATACAGTAAATAGCAGACAAACAAGTGAAAATTCAGTCAATTTCCAATTGAAATCGTGCCCGTCTCATGTTTCAAGATTATATTCATTGTTCTTGACCTTGATTTTGTAAATTTATTGCAAATCACGATTTAAATTCAGCTTTGCAAACATGCAATAACCGAATGTCTACTATTTCAGATTATTCCTGAACTTCACGAAAAAAGAAAACAAAGAAATAGAAACAATTGAAAATATGAATTATTCAACAATTGAAATCATTATTTTTGATAAATACATAACATTAAAGATATAAATAAAAAAATATGTAGACTTTATATGAGATAACTATGTACGATTGCGTCTACTTACTTTTAAGTGTTTACCTATTTATGATGATTGTATCTATACCTACGTATTATTTAGATTATTAAAAAACTTGCATTAAAATTCTTCCTGCTCGCAACTAAAAACTGACTGGAATGCTTTTCAAATACAGCGCTATAATCAATAATACGAAGTAGTAAGTCCATTGTGTCGATAATAACACCCGTTAAGTGCATAGAACTACCGAACAAAACCAGATCTACCTACTGAACTCTGAACTGAGCGAAACAGTTGTTACTACTTTGTTCCGTTATAGTTTCGTTATTTATGTTTTACTCAATGCTTTCGAAAGGGTAAAACCCATCAAATCTTTAAAAATAAGATTTAATTTGGTAAAGATTCACAAAGCGCAAAATCTAACAAAGACATTATGTAAACTATTTATCAGGAAAAGTTACACAAACCAAATTTAAGTTGGTAATACAGAGATATAGAGAAGAGAGTAGCGTCACTTTGAGTTTAAAAAAGAATAACTTTTATGGTACGTAGACTTCCGCGGTCGTGGTCCATATTATCTTCTTCTGGGCTTCCTGGCGTTCCAATAACCTTAACCGTGATGATGACTACCCCGTACACAACGCCTGGCAATCCTGCATCTCTAAACAACCCAACCGCAACCGTAACGCTCCATTGACCCATGACTCATTACCCATATATAAACCCACCATCGACTTACACCAGTTTCAGTGCAACAAACAGTAGCAGTAATTGAGTCCTGAAGATATAGAGAAGAGAGTAGGGTCATTTTGAGTTTAAAAAAGAATATATTTTATGGTACGTAGACTTCCACGGACGTGGTCCATACTATCTTCTTCTGGGCTTCCGGGCTGGAACCGCATCACTGGTATAACTAGCGTTCTAATAACCTTAACCGTGATTATGGCTACCCTCCAAACAACCCAACCGCAACCGTAATGCTCCATTGACCCATGATTCATTACCCATATATAAACTTATCCACCATCGACTTACACCAGTTTCAGTGCAACAAACAGTAGCAGTAGTTGAGCCCTGAAGATGTCCCATACGGGTGGGCACAAAACGTCGGCAGTTATACCAGTGACGCGGTTCCAGCCCGGAAGCTCAGAAGAAAATATATTTTATTATTGTAAAGTTTCATTGTAACATTAAATTAAGAAACAACATTTTTTGATTAAGAGTGAAAGAAATGGAGAGTCATTTCATTGTTCCAGCTATTAAACTTGGTTTTAATATCTCGTTACCTCGTAGGATATCTTCAGATATAATTATAGAGATACCAACGAGATTTTTAATGCAACTATGTATATAAGTCGATCTAGACTACATTTGAGAGGATGTAAACAAATCTATGTATATATTCTCTTGGACAGTATTAAAATTAGATACGTTAGTAATGTTAAAGTTAAACACAATACGAAACGTTAAGGTATAAAGTTTCAGCACCCATTGTCAAATTAACTGTCAAAATTCGTAAATATTAAGTGAGCATGTCGATGTAAATTTAGGACATATTATTCAGCGTAATAATTATAATATTTTGAGGATTTTCTACCTATGAAAGTCGTTAATCTTTCTGTAAAAAGTCATCGTTGAACAGAACATGATGACTCAGAATCTCTTTATACTGACCCTTCAAGAGTCTTCAATACTATAAACCATCAGAATTTGCTTAAGAAGTTCCATTACTTCGGTATATCACCTGCTTTCCTGAAGTTAGTGGAAAGTTAGCTGTCAAATAGAAAAGAGTTTTTTACTATTCATACAAGTCTGATGATTAATAACCGGCGTACCTCGAGGTTCAAATTTGAGTCCATTATTGTATATATTACATAAGGACAACCAAGCAGGCGCTTTCAAAAACGCAATTTTGACTGTACAAACGAAAGAGTGGAACAACTGCTTCCAGAGTTGGTTCTAGTGCATACAAAAGTGCATTAATCTTCGTGGAGAATGCTTCGAAAAACAATGAAGTCTTTAAAAGCTATCTATTGCTTTATACCAGTTTTATATGCAAAACTTAAAAAACAACACATGTATACAATATTTAATGTCGTTGTATTTTGTGTATCTAAAGTCATCATATAATTAATCGATTTTTAAGATCTGTCAGTTAACTAATAGGCACGCGTATTAAATTTATGCTTACTTCTGTGATTCTTAGTCTATATTTATTGACAAAAAGGAGTCGCGTGTACATAAGCATCGCATTACGTATATATTGCGAAACTATTGTATTGTTATTGTGAAACAACAGAAATAATTCTTTTTTTATCTTTAAAGATTTTCGATTAGTTTATATCACACGTTATATAATAGTAGTTTTTGATTCCAATCTAAATATTTTACTAAATTTGATAAAATGTTTACTAACGTAGTGAAATTGTTACAAAGCATTAGCTACATCGACAGAATAACACCGTTATGTGATTCACATGAAAATCTGACATCATTTATAACTCCAACTTAATCCATAGGATCCTTGAATGTGTTGATTAAGGATTTGGGTACTATTTAATATGACGATAACATTCAACGAAAATATATGGTTCACTATTTAGATAATAAGAAAAACAAGAATTATTTACAAAATTGGAAGGTTATCTATACAAGGGAGCTTGGAAAGTTTCTAGTAAATAAAACTGAATAAGTAAGTTGTCAAAGTTTGACATTCATCAGACTGTGAATTTTTTAAAACAGATTGTCTATGAAAGTTATATTTTGAAAAAATCGAATTTTGGTCTGTTATATAAGTATTTATTTTGTAAAGGGTTGTCAAGTAAAGAAATTTTTGACAGAAACCTTAGGCGCTTAATATCCTCCAATCGCCGCGAGTTTAAAAGAGAAAGATCAGATGATCATTGTTTTAGGAAGCCAATTTCTGTGACCAATCTGGAAAGATTTTAAAAAATCGAAGAATTGAGCTCGAGCATATTATATAAGTATTGTACATTTCTTACAAACGTGTGTTTTATGCTATTCAATGGAAAAACTTCGTGAGAAATTTGACGAAAGTGAACTCTTTTCGATAATGCTCATAAATCATTGATTGAATTGCAAAGAATTAATGAAATTGGTTTTGAATTGGTTGACCAACCACTCTACTCTCTATATTCAGCATCGTCGCATTATTATTTGCTCTCAAAACTCCTCAAAAGGAATAGTCGTTCGTAGACCAAAACAAGAAGATTTTTTAAAAAAAAGAATTACTTCATGTTAAGTGCGTAAGGACGTTGCCCTGAGTAAATAAAATTTTGTTTTGAGATATTGTAGCGTTTTACATGGCAGATATATTTATCAATAAACCCTCGTAAATAATAATAAAAAAGTTAGTGGAAGCGACACTGAGCATAACGTCATTTACACTAAATCAAAGAAAGGCATGAACCTGTTATTGAATAATTAATGCAAATTTGAAGAAGTTCAAGCAATACACACTTATTATGTGAAGAAATCATTTGCAAAATTTAGAGGTGGCAATTTCGTTTTTTCTGGGAGCTAGAACCGATCGTTTGAGAGATATTTCAGATGAATTTGTTGATAGAAATAGAAATTGAAGAAGTCACTGAAAGATTAAGTTGTTGCACAACAGCTTTTAAAATTCGGGAAATCATAAAAAAAAAGAAACGAAAGCGTGATTTGAATGCTTGTATATATTTTTTATTTAAAAAAATATTAATTTGTTTTATGTCTGCATTTATTTTTATATCTGTTCATTAATAAAAATTAATTGAAAAATCTTGACATTTACCTGAAAATGGAGGGTCACGGAGAGACAACTATCGAATTGGTAGAATTAATTATAATCAACTTCTGTCTGTTTTCATGCTCTGACAGAGCAAAGGTTGTTATTTGGTCTAATAAATCAACCAACGTTTATAATAGTAATAATCCATGCCTTTACATCCCCCAATAGTTTAACCCCAATTAAAGGGGTTTCTGATAAACCATAATTCGTTGTTACGTTCGCGTTCGTGGTGCGGCTTAAGACCTTTGGCTGTGATTATTCGCTTAAATTGGAAAGGAAAACCACGAAAAACTCGACGTGAAGACCAGCGATTTACCACTGAGCTATCAGCCGACTGAAAGAAGCTTTCAAACGCAGCCAGAACATTTATTGTTATTTAATTGTAATTGATTTGATTTAATCCATTAGTCACTTTCATTCACCTATCTGCCGTAACATTTGGGGAAAGGTTATTGGCAGCTATAGATGTTAATACTTTTGTAAATAAATTATTCCGTTATTATTTGTTATTTACTTTATTTAAAATTGCATCAGACTTACAATGGTCTAATTTTTACAAACTCCTGCCACGAATTTAAAATGATCCACGTTTAGCTTCATAATAAGTTTAAATTTCATTAAAACAATTGCCTTTCTCTTGAAAAATATACTATGTGACCAAAAAAAAAGAAATCGCCCAGTAAAAGTATATATATTTAAATCAAATTTTATTATGTTGAGATTAATAGATGATAAAAAGAGTAGCAAGAAAGCAGTAGTCCTTTGTGTCGTTTTTTTTCTAGAACTCCAAAGAAAAAAATCTTTATTTCGGATCAGTTTAGTTTGGTTATTCGGTTGTAACAATTTATAGTTATGGATTAGTGCATTAAAATGCCAAGAGTTCGAAGACAACCAAATTATTTCGAACCAAACAATTTTAAAGTGGGTCTATCGCTGGACTACACAAGACGGATATTGCATTTTGCGAAATCGTTATTAACAATACACATCTATAATAAATATTGCTAGTTATTGGTTATTGGAGAGATTGGTCTCAGGAAATTAGGCAACTTCGTAGAAGATACTCTGGATAACCTAGAAAATTACCGAACGGGAAGATAAAGACTAGGATTGCTTGCAGGTCTGTGGAAAATGTTTTTTTGGAGTTAAGTTATAAAAGAACGCCTTCCATATCTTGCCGTATTCGTTCGTTTGGGTTGTAGATTAGAATGGTGCAATGTAGGGAAAGATTGGTCAAGAACAAGGCCAGAACGTAAAAATATTGACGTCGAAGAAAAGAAAGCCAGTTTTTGAATTTTTCCGAAGAACGTGAGACTGCACTTACTAGAGGACTGATAATTTGGAACGGAATTAGTATAGAAAATAGGTAAAGGAATTCTATTTTCTATACTAATTTCACTCCTTCGAGGCTTCTTAGAGGTAAATTTACGAGGTTCTGGAACTATTTACTTTACCATATATCCAAGGGCTACATAACGAGACATTCCAGCAAAACAACGCCCGTCTTCATGTTGCAGATGATACATTACAGTCCCATCAATATTTTCAATTGGCCCGCATGGTCGCCAGATCTATCACCTATTGAAAATGTTGGGGTTGATATGTTTCCTAGCCCTCCAATAAACTTATTTAACAGCTCCTTGGTGTCATATAAGTTGCTTGGAATGAGCTACCACAGGAATGTATAGAATACTTTATTAGAAGCATGACAAGGGGAATAATGGACAACTCATTTTTAAATTTTCTCTGCAAAGGATACGAGTCGTTTATTGTTTTCGACACTATAAATATTTGTAGAAAATTTTGTCCTTTTACAGGGTGATTTTTTTGTCACGTCGTATATAATTTTGCTTGGAAAACATATATTGTATTACACTTTAAGATGTGTAAGTCCAACAATATAAAAGCATCTCTAATTTAGTTTCCGTCTTGAAATTTCCAAAACAAAAACAAACAAATAAGAAAGATTTAATCACTAAGGTTGATATATAACCCCTATTCACATTAACTTTCGTAATTCTCTATACGCATTTCGACAACTAAGTTGTCATCATCAGCAGATAATTGCAAAGTGTCGCACCTGGTAAACCACGGCGAAAAATACCTGTACGAAAACAAACTCCGTACGCGAAAAATTAAAGTTGTTGCGACATTTTGGTTCTCAACGATACAGATCGCGTACGGAGTTTGTTTTCGTACAGGTATTTTTCACCGTGGTTTACCAGGTGCGACACTGCAATTATCTGCTGATGATGACAACTTAGTTGTCGAAATGCGTATACAAAATTACGAAAGTTAATGTGGAAAGGGGTTATATATCAACCTTAGTGAGCAAGTTAATCAACCACAGGCTCCATCAAATTCAACAAATAAGAAAGACACTTATTTAATTTTCCTATTATGTTTTATCCAAAAATTCATAGATGAAGGGTTAGACTAATAAAACAAAAAGAAATAAGCAAAAGTGATGCCATTTCGGGTGATAAATGATAAGTTTGAATTAGTTGAGAAAGATCTATTAAACACTCGATCATCATTTATGTTAAAGAATGTAAATGGAAAATTATTTGTTAAATTTTAAGCTTGTCGTTTGTACTTTGTTAACCGATATTGCTATGGTTTTGCACGTGATATTTTACGAGTGTAACCTTCGAATAACTTTAAAACAATAGTACCATTATAACATGCTCTGTGTAAATTGTCCAAGAAGTTATTATTTTAAAATATTGCACGTGGCAATAATGCCGGATAATATGGAATTGTTATATTGCGAAAAATTTTAATGAACAACCTGTTATTTAAAATAATTAAATAATCACAAGGTATTATAAACGTGAAATTTTTATTAACTAAATTAAAAACTAAAAATGGCATCTGAGAGATATTTTTATTTAGAATTTGGTAATCTCAATTAACAATTCATGGCCTACTTGATTTTAAAGATATAACACAAACTTATGCTTTTTTCAAATTGTAATCATAGTTTGCTACAAAGGGTACTAGGAAAGTTTTGCAATACAGCTTTGTTTATTTAATTTTTTCAAAGTAATTTCCTCTTTGAATCTTGAAACCAGTTCTGCCAAGTTTCACTAGGGAGTAAAGTACACCCGTTGTCCCAAGCCCGCAGAAGGTCATCACTGGAAAACCGCCTACCTTTTAGCTTCATTTTCACGTGCGGGAACAGTGCAAAGTCGCAGGGAGCAAGATCTGGACTGTAGGGAGTGTGCTCGAGAAGTTTCAATCCTGTCATGGTCAAATATTCGGTGCAGGCTTTGGCGCGGTGATCTGGAGCATTATCGTGATGGAGGAACCAGGTGTCCATTCTTGACTTTGGCCGCAGGTTCTTCGTAGATCCAATGACTTTAGGCAGGCACTGTTCAGTATACCACTTAGTTGTGATTGTCTTCTGTGTGTCCAAAACGACTCGTTCCACAATTTCACTCGATTTGGAAAATACAGCTATCATTTTCTTCTTTACAGATCGGGATTTTCTGACAACTACGGGTGTGTCCTCATCATCAAAGACCCAAACTTTGTTTTGAGCTTTGGTCGGCACATCGTAATAGTACAGCCAAGTCTCGTTGTCTGTCACGATGTTGATCACATACCGAGATTGTCCCTTATTAAACTTTTTAAGCATCTTCCGGCACCAAGCCACACGTCGTGTCATCTGCTCTTCAGTCAGTCGATGTGGCACCCAGAGAGAACAAAGTTTCTTCACGTACGAATGATCATGCAGAAATAAATAAAAAAGAAATATTAGTATGTCAACTAGTTACGAGTGGTTAAAACTCTTTAGATGTGGTAGGGAGTCATTGAATAATGATCCACTCTAGGTCGCCCTTGTGACTTTGTCAAGTGTTTGGCAGTGATATATGCAAAAATTAAAAACAAATGACAATTAGCAGTTTCAATAGGAGTTTTAAAAAAATGTTTAGAATCCTAAGTAGATAATTTTGAATTATAGAAGCTAGTGGGTTCTACGAATGAGTGTTCAGGTGGAGACTAATGAATACCTTGTGGAGAACCAGATGTTATTATCAACCAATTGATCTCTTCAGAAGGAGATGCCAGCGGGAGCATTGAAACGTCGAGAAAATAACTATTCGTATCAGAACCAAAGAACTACTACGCGGAAGAAATTCAGAAACCAAGATTTTTTATACAAATATATATATATATATATATATAATGCGGATATACATTCTAGGTCACGTGTTAGTTGTGTCCTGAGAAGGATTCTTCTCTCGATGTTTCAACAAGATCGCACTTGTCATCTTTCGGAACTGGTCTGTTGCTTGTTAAAGCTGATAATCGTCTGACGATCTTCGAGCAGTTACTGAAAAATTTACTGCATTGAACAAGACTCCAACCTGCTAACTGGATATAATTAATCATCGGTGCATCAATTAACTTCGTCTTCAATGAAAAAAATTACAAAAATTCCATTCAATTACAAATTCAGAAACAAATCATTGGAAATCTTAAAAGACTATAAGCAAAAAATGGAACGGAACAATAAAAGTTAATAATACGTGACACCTCCCGTGATTCTGATAACTGCTTGTATTCTTGGGGAATATTATCCCACTCGAAAATAACCCCAGCATGATCAATTGAATTTAAGCCTGAACTTTGTGGTGGTCAGTTTATGACTTTAATGTTGACTTCTTGTAAGTAATCCAATACTTGTTTAACGATGTGGAGCCTCGCATTATCCTCTGTGAACATGAAATCGTTCCCCCCAAAAAATGCGAAAGGCGTTACACAGTCCTAAATAATGTTCTCTATGTATTATTCAGCATTCATCGACCTTCGGCGAATAAGGATTGACACTGTGAGGCCGTCAAAGCAAATATTTCCCAAGAACATTCTAGGTTCACCATCAAAGGTCTCCCTTTGAGAGATTGTGCAGTCATATCTTTCTCTAGTTCTTCGCTATACTCTTTCGCGGCCAGCTTGAGATTTTAAACTTAAAAAACAAAACTCGCTTCCAATCTTTAACTGTCCAATCTGCATGATTCCTAGCGAATCTCAAATGTTATACTTTGTGTGCTGCAGCTAGCAATGGTCCAACTGCAGGTCTTCTACTATCCAATCTTACTTTCCTCAAAATTCACCTTAAAGTTAAAATAGAAACTCTGACATTTTTGACTGTTTCAACGTAGCTATTGAGTTCTATGCTTATTATTCGCCTATTTCTGAAAGCTTGCAGTTGCAAATACAATCATCTCAAGCACTTTGTGGATCGTTTTCTATCTTGACCACGTCTACTTAAGTACGATCTGGCTTCCCTTAATCTTCTAGCCATACAACTGACTGTCGCATGATAAACGCCCTACAGTATCTTTCTTCTAACAAAGTTGAAGATCTGACACATTCATCATTGGTTAATGTATACATATTGTCACAACTAAGTTGTCATCATCAACAGATATATAGTTCGTCGAAATATGTATACAGAATACGAAAATTATTGTGGAAAGGGGTTTCATTAAGCTTAACTGATTAACGAGTATCTATGCGTCTGCGCAATTTAAAATTATTATAAAAGAAACGCCCTTGAAAAGTTGCGTGATTTAAATTGCTTTTCTAGCCATAAGCATGCGTAAATTACAACACAATAATATCATAACATGTCAATAAGACACACGTCAATTCAAATTTTGTTTTGCTGATTGCAAGACAAAGGTATCAACAATTATTAAGTGTGGACATAATAATTTTGCAGCCTATATAAACAATATTGATTGGAAGCAAGTAGAAAATAAATATACTTCAAATGTTTGTCCTGATGTATATAAAACAACTGGTGTATAGTGATAAGAAAATTAAATATGTGCAAAGATTGATATTTACCTTGAACTAAATGTAAAAACAATAAATATGAACAACGGTAAAGATATTTTTGTGACAATACATGTAATATTGTTGTGAAGATACATACTTTGGCTATCTTTTCTAAAAATAACATCTATAAACCAATATTGCGTAATTATATACAGAGAAATTTTGTTTATATCATTATACGATTTCAGTGCACTTTTCGTATATCTCTCCAAATAGGAGGATGCTATAGACATAAGAGAAACGCAAGAAATGTGTGTTTGTCTTTGCAATCGCCTATAATATTATATAGATCTTAATATTGTCTTCACTAAAATATAATTGTATTTCTTTCTAGCAGAATTACTATTTTAATTTTAATTGTATGGATATTCCATAATTAATATTCAAGGGTAGAAGGGAAAATTTCTAAAAGGTGATACAGAAAAAAAATAACTTTTTGGGAAAAATTGTATGTATTTTTCTACATAGTCTCTTTTCAGCTTCACATATGTATGTACAAAGGGTACTAGGGAACTCTTGCAATATCACGCAACAATGAAACGTGAGAAGCTGCTTCTTGCTGCATGTTGAGACATGTTCATACGTGCATAGTAGCCGTTGCGGCATATCGATGGGCTCAGTTATTCATTAGCAGTGAGACTGTAAAGCGCTTGCTATGGCATCGTGGTCACGAGATGAGATAAGGGCAGTTTTGCGTTATAATTTCGTGCGTGGTTTAAGCATAGACCAGTGCTTCGAAGAAATGACTAGGTGATGTTTGTCTACATCGCACATCGCACAACGGTATTCCGGTGGTATAGAGAATTCCAAAGGGGAAATTTAACTGTGGAGGATGCTGAGAGGCCGGGAAGGCCACGAACGACAATTACGGAAGAAAATGTTACTGCTGTGAGGAAAACGCTTGGCGAGGACAGGCGAGTGACCTACCAACAGATAAAGGGTACTTCAGGCCTAAATGCACCAGCAATTCGTTCGATTCTGCATGATCATTTGCATGTGAAGAAACTTTGTTCTGTCTGGGTGCCGCATCGACTGACTAAAGAGCAGATGAGACGACGTGTGACTTGGTGCCGGGAGATGCTAAAAAAGATTTATAAGGGACAATCTCGGTATGTGAACAACATCGTGACAGGTGAGGAGACTTAGCCTGTCTGCCTAAAGTCATTGGATCTATGAAGAACCTGCGGCCAAAGTCAAGAATGGACACCTGGTTCCTTCATCACGCTAATGCTAGAACTCACCGCGCCAAAGCCTGCACCGAATATTTGACTACGACAGGATTTAAACTTCTCGAGCACCCTTCCTACAGTCCAGATCTTGCTCCCTGCGACTTTGCACTGTTCCCGCATGTGAAAATGAAGCTAAAAGGGAGGCGGTTTTCCAGTGATGAGGACCTTCTGCGGGCTTGGGACAGCGAGTGTACTTTACTCCCTAGTGAAACTTGGCAGAACTGGTTTAAAGATTGATTTCGGAGGATGGAGAGGTGTATTGAGTGTAAAGGAAATTACTTTGTGATAATTAAATAAACAAAGCTGTATTGCAAAACTTTCATAGTACCCTTTGTATAGTCCAACACTTTTCAAGATCTTTCAAAACTTAAATCTTCGAAGTATGCATTTTACAGTTGAACGTTTTGACTTTTCAACCTTTCCAAAAAAATTAGAACTCTCCAAACTTTTAAATCTCAATTTAGAGCTTCGAAGAGAATTTCTTTCCAGACATCCATTTCTCTTTTCAGTTAAAGTACAAGTAATATATTATTATTATAAAACGATGCACGCGCGATATTGGCACCATATGGATGACTAGACATGTTCATAAAATTTATATTCCAAGTGTGAGATGTGTGGAGTTATCAGGTTTTTGCAAGCCGAAAGAGTTAGTTGTGTATGATTTGAACATTAAGTCAGCGTTTGATAGAAGAAGCGAGGCAGACCAAAGACCACACACGCACGAATACAACTGCAAAAATGTCGAACATTTGATTAGAGAAGATCGCGAAATTACCGAAATTAGAAGTTTCGGCTCGCTGGGTGCCGAAAATGTTTTTCAATGAACAAAAGCCATTCGAATGAGTGCTTCTCTTCAACATATTATCGCCAGGATGGGAATTCTTTCATCGAAAGCATCATTACCGAAGATGAAATCTGGCACATATACAATATTGCTATATGGATGACTGGACATAACATGCGAGAATTAGTAGAGTCTGGAGCATTCTTGTGAGTTCCCATCGGAAAAGAAACAACAGTCCATAATATGGAAACATCCTGTGTCCTTATTATTAAAGTACTTGGGATGTCCTTTAAGTTTTTCATAGTGGAACCTAGAGGACACCACTAATCAAATGTCAGTACTAAAAATTAACTTCCATCTTTAGTTAAACTAAATCCAAAATTTCAGTCCGATACGTGTAGTGTTGTACCTACAACAAACTGCCAAAGTCGACAAGTTAGTTGAAAAATGGATTTAAACAGAGAACATTTCCGCTAAATAATTTATTATAATTTTGGAAGACATTCAGGAAAACGTCAATGCTGCGCGCAATATCATCAGCGAAGATCGGCATGTAACATATCGCCAGATAGAAGTATTATTGGGGATTTCAAAGACCTCAATTCAAAAAATTTTGCATAAAGAATTGTGTGTAAAAAATGAGTTTCCCGTTGGACACCGCATCTGTTGACCGAAGAACAGAAAGCAACTAGGGTGTATTGGTGTCAAAAAACTCTAGATTCCTTCAACGCCGTAAACTCTAAAAACGTGTACAACATTGTCAATGGTGATGAATCTTGGATCTACACATACGAATCAGAAAATAGACGCCAGTCGTCTGTTTGGGTATTCCAAGGTGAAGAAAAACAGACAAAAGTCATCCGTTCTCGAAGTGTCTCCTAAAAGATGGTCGCGAAAGCACGTCATATAGCAACAATTCCTCTACAAGATTAAAGAACTGTTACTTCTGATTGGTATAAAACCAACCCCGAACGAATTGTTTGATCATCCTCCGTACAGCTTAGACCTAAGTCCCAACGATTTCTTTACCTTTTCGAAAATCAAGAACGGACTGCGTGGTCAAAGGTTCCAGTCGTCAGAAGGAGCAGTCGATGCCTTCAAAAATACAATTTTTACTGTACCAACAAACGAGTAGAACAACTGCTTCCAGAGTTGGTTCGAGCGTCTGCGAATCTTCGTGGAGAATATTTCGAAAAGCAATGAAGTCTTTAAAAGCTATTTACTGTTTCATTCCAGTTTTATATGCAAAACTTAAAAGACAACCCACGTATCTAAAGTGCAACTAAGTACTAAAATGTATAAATAAATTATTGTTTATACAACGCATTAATGTAGTTGTCTTTAAATAATTATACCTTACATTGATAATTATTGATGGGAATTTCCATAATAGTATATACAGCTAGTTATGAGTAACTTCGAGCTTCGTTTGTTACAAATGACATTATTACAATATATTATTGTTTAATAATAAATAAAATAAAAGTCATCGAATTCAAATTACTTGAGCGCACGGTATAAATAAATATTGATATTAATGGGACTTTTACAGATTTTTACATAGATTTAGTATCTGATTTATATCTGCTCGACAATTAAATTTGAATAAAACAAATAAACGACGCACGATAGTATACTAGAATTAGGTATTCAACTTATGTACTGTAGTTGAGACACATAAGCAGACTAATTCGGAAATAATCTAAACCAGTGTAATTTTCAAAACAAGGTTGTTTGCGTTATCTTAAACGATAACAATCGTCGTCGATTATGTTCTATTAAAGTGGATAATACTTACAAAAACAACATTCACCATCTGAACATAAATTAACAAAAGAAAAACTGTTTGTTTTAAAAATAAACAATGAAATGTATATTCATTTCATTCATTGTCATTACTACAAATATTATATAAATAACTTTGTTTTTTATAAACACGTAGTAAGAATGTTCTATAAGGGAGTATACAGCGTGAATGAAGTACCTGGAGACTCGTTTTAGTTTTGCGCAGTCAGATTTTTTTGTATGATATGAGAAAGGAGGGAACCCTTAAAAATGCCGCATGTCTAGTTTACTGCAAAATATCCGGCAAGTGCTCTGGTAATTTTTTGGAACTTCACATTGTACTGATCGTTATGTCAGTTTTGACATCTATCAAAATCTTAGCAGAAAAATTTTTATGTAGCTAATGAGTCATTGCAAAAACCTTAAAAGATACATTTCAAACTATCTCTTGGTAAAACTTGAAAGAAAATTCTTCAATAGATATCATCGCATGGTTAATGAAGATTGTTTTTACTATTATGGAAGACAACTCTCTGTCAATTCCAAGTCAGTAACTGTTTTAGGATACAATTAGTTGAACCTTTCAGATGATTTGGTGATGTGAGGACACATCCCCCAAACCACCCTACTCCCAGTGTCATCATCTACAATTAAGTGATCTAAAAAAGCGTAATTTCCCAATTATTTTTTTTTCTGTCAACATGTAAGAGCTCCAAGCATTTACTTCTGAATCGAAGCCGAGTCATATAAAACACTGATAAACAATTGATATGTGCAGGTTTAGTCTTAACCTCATCTGGAATATCATTCGGACTTTCTAATTCGAAAATAATTAGTAAATTAATTAGAAAAGCTTACTTAAGAAAGACAATCCGAGATACCACTTGTTTGTCACCTCAAAACGATCGAGACAAGCAATTTATTTGCTTACTCACCCAATGACGAAAAATTTAAGTAAAGTTTTTAAAGAGCGCGAATTTTAGGTTACACTTCGGTTCGGGAGCTCTATTAAATCTCTCTTAGGAAATGCGAAAGATAAAGTCGAGTTAAATCAGAAATTGGGGATTTACGAAATAAAATGCTTAGATTATAATAAAAACTTTTGGCAAACAAATAGTTGTGTACCATTCGGAATTGACCGTTCTACAACTCTCTAAAGGCACGGTTGTAACGTGACCGGTTTTTCCGAAAAAACAGGCGACCATTTGTTTTGATGTGCTTCGAGCGCGAACAACTTTTGTTGGTTTTTGGCTCATCGTGGAATACCCACACAGTCGACTGCTGTTTACTATCGGGCTCATACGTATAGATCCAAGATTCATCACCTGTGACGACTTTATAAATGTTCTTCGAAGCACCGCCATTGTATTTTCTGTGCATTTCTTGGCACCAATAGACGCCAGTCCTTTTTTGAACGGTTGTAAAATTATGTGAACGTGAAAATAGCTTCTTAACGGCTAAATGTTCATGCAGGATCTTATGCATGCTGGTGTTACTAATACCTAGAGATGCCTCAATCTCACGGTATGTCACGTGACGGTCTTGCATTATCAATTCAGACACTGCATTAAAGTTTGCCGATACAACAACATTTGTGGGACGACCTTCACGAAATTCATCGTCCAAAGAACGCCGTCCAAGTTTGAATTCACTATACCAACGATATACTGTAGTTTTCGATGGTGCTTCATCACCATATAAAGAATTTAGCTCGTCGATGCATTCTTGTTAAAATAATCCACGCCGAAAATTATGAAAAATAATTGCACGAAAATGTTCGCGAGTTAATTCCATTTTTCCGCTGACATAAAATTTTCAAGTTACTGTCAACAATAGAAATAGCGACCGGATAATAAAACTGTCAAGTTAGATATATTGTAGAAAATGACAAACTTCACGATGCAATCATCAGATCGCAGGCAACACTAACAATGCTACCAGTTCCCGAAGTATAAACGACTACCCTCGTATAGAAGCAAGCTAGCCAAACTTTGGTATTTTTTTATCCACAGTTGTAGATTTCCTCAGAATATTAAACTAAAAGGTCCTCATCCCCCTAGAAGCTATGATTACTTCCTACTCTTTTCTCTTTTTGGAACGCCTTCCCTCTCCACTAGGCGCTTTTTTATTAGCTTCGACTTTCTTTATAAAGTTCTTCACAATAAGATTGGTTTTCTCCAACTTTTATCCTTGTTTATCTTTTTAGTACCTCAGTTTTGTATTCGTACTTTTGCTTTTTATCTTTCATTTCTACTGAACCAACCTCCCAACCTATACAGTTTTTAATTGTAATAAAATTGCGTCTGCATTAATCCCTGCAACCAATTTACTTTGTGGTATACATATTTAATACAATATTTACGAGTATATTGAGGTCTGCTTGAGTGTATTTTCATTATTTCTGTTTAGATTTATTTATTTATTTATCTTACAATATTATGTATTATTTAATTTTTATCCTAAAATTGGAATTATTATATTCTGTGGCCAAATAAATAAATAAAATACTTTTGATGATGAAGTAATATTTTGTACTGCCACAATAGATTTTGAAATTTCGAATATATGTTTTTATTGAAACAAGAAATGATTTATTCTAACATTAACATGTTATACCTAATGTGCTAATAAATATAAATCTTCCAATGAAACAAATATTTTACAAATTCCTCTGAAAATCATATTAGAAAGTTATTAGCAATTAAATACTTATATAGAAACAATTTCCTCACAAACAAATTACCTAATAGATGCTCTCACTTATTGTTTACTGATAAAAATTATTTTTATAATGATTCTTTGTAAAGCTATTTTTATATTATTTAACAACTTTGTAATAGGATTAACAATTAATTTTCAAAATATCCGTTCCATTGTAATTTAATATTTGCATATCAAAATTTAAATTCGGTATCAACATGGACAACATTTCGCGAAACTGTTATGAAATAAATTACGCGTTCTTTAGCATTACAAATTAAAACAATGTTATCTGTAGTTTCCAGCGATTTGAAACTTAAAATGTAACATGCAAATTTGCAATTTGCACTTTTAACCACAAGTTTTTCGAAACAAGTTATATTAATCGTAATAGAGGATACTTCATATCAAGAAGAAAAAAAGAAAGGAAAAATTATAAATTTTAAAACAAATTACAAGCCAATAGGTGTGTCTCTGTATGTTCGAAGGCATCGTAGTATAGTTATGGGAGAAATCTGAATTTTGCCTTGCTAATCATACACAGCCTGTCGCAGAGAAAACCGAACTTTTTTAAAATAAAAACAAAAGCTTACTATTTTGGTAAAATTCATTTATTGTATTCAAAGTCAAAGTAGTCGCCTTCAGCTTCAATACAACGTTTTGCACGGTCAATTAGCATGTCCAATGAATTTTTAAGTTCATCTTTAGAGATGTCCCTCAAGATCGCTGTCGACGCCTTTTTAATGTCCTTGACATCGGCATAACGCTGTCCTTTTATCGGTAAATGTAGTTTGGAGAATAGATAGAAATCACAGTGGGCCAATCCGGTGAATTGTCAAAAGGTTAAAATGCCATTTGTAGTTATAAAATCAGTGATAAGCGTCGAGCGATGACATGGTGCATTATCAGGTAACAAACGCCAGCTACTATTTTTACGATATTGAGGGCGCACACAATGAATATACGCCAAAAGACGCTTCACAACCCCAAGATAGTATACAGCATTGACTGTACCAACTGACTAGTTGGTCAAATTCTTTGTGCACTATGCCTTTAGAATCAAAAAAACAAATCAACATTGTCTTCACTTTTGACTTTTCCAAATGGTTTTTTTCGGTTTTTCTTCGCTTGGATGCTTCCTTTCAGAGCTTTGACGCTTGGTCTCTGGATCATATTGAAAACACCACGTTTCATCGCTAGTTACAATAGAATACTTGAAGTTTTCGTCCTTTTTTGAGTCTTTAATCAACTCTTTACAATATTGAATTCAGTTAGCTTGTGTAGTACAAACCTTGCACAAATCTTTCTCAATTCCAAATGCTGTGTCAAAATGCGATGAATTGAATCTTTAGAAATATTGAATTCCATTCCCACGTATCGCAATGAGGATTTCGGCTCATTTCTTATAAATGTTCTTTGAAGCACCGCCATTGTATTTTTTATCCATGTCCTTTTTTAAGCAGTTGTCAAATTATGTGGTACCCAACGTGAACATATAGTATATTATTATAACAACCTAAATGCAGTTCTTGTTACTCTATATATATCATGTTCCCGTTATTTATATCTTGAGTATTATGGAATCTCTTTCCTCTGCTTTTCTTCATTGTACAATTAAAATAAAATAAAATATGTTGAAACTGGTAATACAAATAGGTATGTATTTCTATTGGTTGGGAATGTAAAAGGATCATATTAGCTAAAAATGATGCAAATTGGTATATTAGAGGAGTATAGTAGACAAATTTGTGTTGATGTCAGGGCTTGGTAAGAATGCAGCGCCTACCAATGGGAGATGAATATTTCCGAAGTAGAGCTCTACATAGAAAAACCATTCTCGGTCGAGCTGCTAAGTTTAAAGGGATATAAGAACCACAGTAGAAAAGGCCGAAGTGGACTGGACTGTATGGCTATTTTAAGCAATCTAATCTAATCTAACTAAATCTAATTAATTTGGAACATTTTTAAGATTTGGAAGAGAGAGATTGAATAGCGTCGAAGATATAAATAAAATCTGGAAGCAGAAACTCAACCTTGAGATCTACGAATGCTAACTTTTCTTCTCAGTACTTTCCTAAATACTCTATTCTTTTATAGCCTAATTACATACGATTTTGTAATTTTATCGTCTCTTTCTTTACTTGCGTCTCAGTTTCTTAGTTCACTTTTCGTTTAAGGACCCATGACCAGTTGCTCTTTAATATATGTTTAACAATTCTTATTTGTATTTGTTAATATTATTTATTGATTTTTTTCCTCAAAAATAATTACTGTTCAACACTTTCAATAATAAATAAAAACTCTTTTTCAATTTTGTTAATTTTATCTCTATCTCATTAAGGTTTAAATCAATAATTCAGGTTTTTTGCTTTCAATATGTTTGTAGACTGCATACAGTTTTAAATATTTTCAAGTTTCATAAGTAATATTGTTGATTATAAATTAAATAAATAATGTATATAATTAGGTACCTTTCTAACGTAGGAAAACGATTTAGAAATTTATTTACACTCGTCGCAGTTAATATTCCACCCTTGCGAGGCATCTTTGCGTCATTGCCTGTACACGTTCACGTAATTATTCATTCTCAATATTCAGTGTAAATCCATTTCGTCAACTTACATTTTTTGTACAGCTTTTTAATAAATTTTGAAAGGATTAAGTAGTGTTCATCATTTCGTTATTAATTTGATTGATCATTTAAGATAGCTATCTCCTCCAAAAGATTAATGTATAAAATAATATTTTTTTCTAATTTCGAATTATAGTTTGAGACAAATTATATATATTTTATACTGTAATAATTGAATGTGTTTTGTCTTTACTCCCCTCTTAGATTTAGCATGCTAGCTTTGCTTCTTTCGTAGTTTTTTAATGAAAATTCATATAGGACATAGATTGGTGCATATGAAACAACAATGAATACAATTTAAAACTATTTAGCTTCTAGATAAATTTTTGAACATATTCTGACCAATCATAAAAAAGAATATATGTAAGTATTAAAAAAACCAGAATCTCTGAAGTTAATGAAGGATTTTGAAGGGACTTTTCTTTATTAATTAGCAAAAGATAAGGCCTCCAGTTGTTTAAAGAAATAGTTAATATTATAGAAGTTGTGAAATTTAGTTCCTCTCTAAATTATTATTTGCAATTTGATGGATTTTGCAAACAAATTATACCCAACTAAATACTCTACGAAAGGTTGGTTATTGTTTCTTATTCAATACATTTAATTAATGTAGCTTGTTTCATAAAATTTTCATAGTTTATTCGTGGCATAAGTATTTATAGTACTGTAGCATGGTTTACTTAAATCTTTTTTCATTAAAGCCTTTGAAATGTCGTTAACATCCAAGATTTCGAACCTGAAACTCAGCTGCACCGCGGAACGTCTTGAATCAAAGTTGTACAGTTGCCTCTTGTAAAGTAGCCTCATCGCAAACTTTGTTTATGTATGTTTGTTCACGCAAGTATCGTACATTGATAGTACTTAGAATTTGGCTACTGAGATTAACATGCTATAACTCAATATCTTTTTTCTAATGTAGTACAACATTAAACATCGTGGATTTTGGATTTTGATGAATACATACGACGCAATATCTTACTTCAAAATGAAGTGTAGGATTCTTTTCTGGGAATGGAGTGGGAGTATTAATAGAATCTTTACAACTCAGAAACGTGTGATTAACGCAAATTTGCTGAAACATGCAATAAAAACCAGTTACCACACTAATGCGGTAATGGTTTTTATTACTTTTGTATTTCTAATTCGATGGTTGTTCTTGGTATTTTCCGTCGAACATCCGAAAAGATACGTTCTACTGGGTCTGCTTCTAAACATGCTGCAAAAATTTAGTAGATTATTTCTTGAGCTATTTTGTCCTCCTTAAAGGTTTGGATATTTTTATAATTATTAGTGCATCTTATGCCAAACTATGATGTACTGAACTAGGTTTACCGAATACAAGAAATATCTAATAATTCGTTTTTATGTTTGCAATAATTCTAATTAGAAAAAGCGGATATTATTAGCAGTCACACGATTAGTGCACATATCGAAAACATAAGTTTAACCGTAGATTTCAACGGGTTTGCGAGCTGGTGCATTGTTTTAATACAACAACACTTTCTTAGCCAAATGCGGCCATTTTTGCTTGATTTCTTCGCTCAAACATTGCAATAGGTTCGCAAAATACTCGCCGTTGATAGTTTTTCCTTTTTCAAGACAGTCGCTAAAAATTATTCCACGCGCATCCCAGAAAACTGATGCCATGACCTTGCTTGCAGATGAAACGGTCTTCGCCTTCTTTGGAGTCGGTTCTCCCTTTTGAGTCCATTGTTTTGATTGTTCTTTTGTCTCGGTGTGAAATAATGGATCCATGTTTCATCCATGGTTATGCAACGGCGCAAAAATTATGCTTTGTTGCTGTGAAACTTCGCTAAATACTCAATTGAAACATCTTCCCGACACTGTTTTTGCTCGAGTGTGAGCAAACGCGGCACTCATCTTGCGCACAGCTTTCTCATGTCCAAATTTTCAGTTAATATGCGATGTATCGCACTTTTCGAAACGCCTACTATGTCTGCTAGCTTGCGCACTTTCAGTCGACGGTCATCCAGTACCGTTTTGTGGATTTTCTTCACTATTTCTAGAGTCGTCACCTCATTTGGTCGACCACTGGGATGCTCGTCTTGGCAGCTCGTCAGCCTCGTTTAAACTCTGCTACCCAATATTTCACTATTGTAAACGAAGGAGCAGACTCACCCGGAGTATAATCCAGTTCAGCTTTTTTATCGGTTGGGCTGAGGGCTTTCAAATAAAAGTATTTATCACGTAACGATGACCAATTTTCTCCATTTTTACAAATTCACTGCAAACGTTGACTATTGATGCCTACCAAACAAATACTAAACTAGGTGGCGTCTGCATACTTGAAACATATATTTTATAGATTGTGTACTTTCTAATACAGGGTACTTATGGGACCATCCTCGTATATATATATATATATATACAGTTAAAATTAGAATTTTTCAAGTATATCTTATAGTTATAATTATGCGTTCAAATTTATAGTTAAATTTCATGCGTTTAGATTTTATTTCGTTAAAATTCTAAAGTTGTACGGTGGGTTAATTTAATTACCAGATACTGTACATTGATTAAAACTATTAAGAAGAATGCCAGGAGCAATTTTCAAGATTTCATATTGAGATTGTTCAGTTTAGTCAAAGTATACACGTACACATTGTATGTATACACACAGAGAAAGAGACATGCTTTCATATAAATTTATAATCTACTTACACGAAGTCTAATATTCTTTAACGTCATTGGTTTATCAGAAAAGATTGCAGTTTTGTGGTTTAATCATCGACCATTAATTTAACATCTTCTATTGGCTTCCAGCTATAAAGTTTACGTCTATAAACTTGTTTATAAAAAATAATTCGATCCCGTTTGAAATAAATACTTCGTATGTAGTTATACATATACATTTAGCTTAAACAATTGCAATTTCTACTTGTTTAATGAGCTTCCTTGACGGTGCATTTAGAAAATATACTAGTATAGTTGTGTTGCTAACTAGAAATGTCAATATTGCATATGCATTATATTTCTTGGAATAATGTGGGTCTATAAATTACATGAACATGCACAAACGTGACGGAGTACAAATATACAGCACTAAAACGAGATTTTTATTATATAATGCATAGGAAGAATAAATTAAAGCAAATAAGCACACATATTTTAAGTTATACTACCACATGATTTTCTATCATTCTTAAATGTAATAAGCAAATATACTTTCGAAAGAATTTAATTAAAAAATAAATAATAAATGAATTGTCTCTTTCCATAAAATGCTTGACCAATATTTTTCTTTATTTTAAAAATATTATGTAATTATAATTTTCCTTGTAAACTATTGCTTGAAGTTGCAATGGTTTTTGGCGACCTCTCACTCAACTACTTATTAGATCGTTTCGGGCAGATATATTTCCTCAGGCTTTAAAGGCTTCAACGGCATTTCCAGTTTACAAAAATAATCTCATTTGGAAGTAGCTAATTACAGACCTGTGTTTTTAATGTGTAGCAATTTTACAATATGCTGTCTTCAAGATTGGTTGGCTATTTGGAAGATAAGCATATAGTTGAAATCGGGAATGCTTTCACTGTCGTATGAAATAAAACGTCAACAGGAAGTGAGGATGTCAAATTAAATACTACATTTATATTGCTGTCAGATGCGATAATGTTAGGAGTTACGATTAATACAACCGGAGAAGTTCGTAAATATAGGTCACGTTAAATGTCATCAATATTGTTAAAATAAGCATACGCTTTTATTAACATTTAGGAAGCACCTATACATTGGAAAAGAGAGTTTATTATATATATAATCGGTCCCCCATCTACCTTTCGGTGTAGGGATTAACATTACAATATACATTATGTCTTATGTACAAAGTCTCTCCACAACTTCCTATCATTGGCTATTTCTCTTGCAACAGACATTGATTGTCCTCTTCTGTGTATGGCCTTTGCTATTAATTTTTCCCATGTTTCTTTTGGTCTTCCTGGTCGTCATTTTGTTTTTATTCTAGCTTCAAAAATCCTCCTTGCTGGTATCTTGTCTTCCATACGTTGTAAATGGCCCCACCAGCTCAGTTGCTTTTCCTCAATATATTCTATTATAGAACCTATATGTAACTCCTCTCTCTCGTCTGTGTTTCTTTTTCTATCTTTCCGTGTTATCCCTCTACTGCCTCTGAGGTATTTCATTACTAATACTTGTACTTTGCTCCTCAATCTATTCGTGAGTACCCATGTCTTACTTCCGTAAGTAAGAACTGGCCTGTAGATCGTAGATTATTAATTATATTATTTAATATAATTAAAGCCACTCTGTGCGCGTATTTAGTATAGTTAATGAACGAAAAATAAATAAATAAATAGAAATAATAATAATAAATTAATAGAAATAAATGTTCAAGCAAATAGACAAAGAAATGAAATGGAAATGTTAATTAATCGAGCGATAGATACAAAAAATTGTGTAGAAAAGTAATAATACCATAGTAAGGACAAATGATGAAGAATCAAAAGAATATTTAACACATATTGGAGGAAACTAATCTGTTTTGTGCCAACTACCGGTTTTAGTACAACTGGGGAAAAGAGGTAAAGAACCTAACGAAAAAAGTAAGATAATCGATGATTATAGATGCCATGGTCACAATAGCGGATACAGAGCGGGATTTACAGTATAATTTTAAAATATTTTTGCAAAAATTAACAAAGATAATGACGTATACTTTTATCACTTTCATAGATCCTTTACTAATAAAAAAAGGATGAATCAGTTATTTTAGGATGGTTCGATAATTACGTTCTAAGAAAGCGCAAGTTTTTTGGACAATGTAACTCCTCTCTTACGTCTGTGTTTCTTTTTCTATCTTTCCGTGTTATCCCTTTACTGCCTCTGAGGTATTTCATTTCTAATGCTTTCACTTTGCTCTTCAAGCTATTCGTGAGTACCCATGTTTCACTTTCGTAAGTAAGAACTGGCCTGTAGATCATTTTGTAAATAGTCATCTTGGTTTTCGTGCTGACTTCTTTCTTCCAAATTACAGTAGTTCTCAATGAATGGTAAAGTCTAGATGCTTTGTCAATCCTCTCTGTTATGTCCATGTCTTGATTACCATTTCTATCGATAGTTACCCCGAGATACTTAAATTGTGAAACCTGCTCTATTCTTTTGTTTTCAATATATATGTTTAGAGTCTCTTCAGTTTTTTGCGATGTTACCATTGCTCTCGTTTTCTGTGTGTCTATTTTCATTTCATACGCCTTCAATAAGTTGTTCCATATATCGAGATTATTTTGGAGGCTTTGTCCATTATTTACCGTAATTACCAAGTCATCCGCATATACGCATTCAGAGATGTCTATCGGCTCCATATACCTGTATCCTATATTTAGTTTTTTAATGTGCTTTTGCAATTTGTCAAAACTTCATCAATGGATATGTTGAACAGCAGGTTCTGTTATTACTAATTACATAGTTGATAAATTCTGCGTACATACTTTTTATTTTACGTTGCCTGAGTGTTCCGCCGGGGTCTGTACTTGGACCAGTGTTATTTTTATTGTACATATGTAAATGGCATTACATTTTTTGCAAATTTATTAGTTTTATAGGCAGGCGATACATCGGGACTTGTTTCGGATTCGGACCCTGTTCAATTGGCTGTGGGGAAGAAATAAAAAATTTGAGAGCTATAGTAAGTGATCAATATTTAACTTCATTTTATCATGCTAAGGTTCATTGACGACTTTTTTTATGGGATATTTTTCTGGGGATCGTCGAGATGTGTCAACGATGCAAATACTAAGTCGACTCATGCCGACTTATTTTTGTAATAGAAAATATAAAATATCGAATTATTATTAATATTTTTGGCACTAAGATTAATATAACTAAGAATTCATACTAAAGGGTGTTTCAAATTGCTCGGTTTTTTTTAAAGAATAAATAAAATATAGATGGCGCACTGATTTTGTTTGGGTATGTGGGCATCCAAAAAGTGTGATGTATGACATTTATAAAAATGGCTTCGTACACGGTACAACAACGCTACAAATTGTTGAATTATTTTATGAAAATCAGCGTTCTGTGAAAAGAGTTTTTAGAAAATTACGTGAATTTTATAGGTTACATAAACGTCCATTGAAAGCAGTATTGGTCGAATTCAAGAGTCTGGTTCCGTGGAAGATCAAAAAAGTGAAAAATATAGTCGTAGTGGTCGTTCACAAGAAAATATTGGTTTGGTTCGTGAAAGTGTTGCTGAAGATCCTGAAATGTCCATTAGACGACATTCACAACATCTTGGACTTAGTGGATCAACAACATGGCGTATTTACACAAGGATTTAGCTTTGAAGGCATATAAGGTTCAAATAATACAGGAACTGAAGCCATGAGATCATTTAAAACGTCATTCATTTGTCAATTTCATCAATATATTTGTACAAGCAGCTGATTTTTCTCAAAAAATAATGTTTTCCAATGAGGCACATTTTGAATTTGGTGGCTATGTTAATAAACAAAATTGCCTTATCTGAGGTGAGGAAAATCCACGAATTATTCATGAGAAACCTATGCATCCTAAACGAGTTACTGTTTGGTGTGCATTATGGTCAGGTGGTGTAATTGGACCTTACTTCTTTGAAAACGCTGCTGGTGAAGCTGTAACTGTCAATAGTGATCGATATCGTCGGATGATAACCGAATTTTTTTGGCCTGAATTAATGAATATTGATCTAAAGGATATGTGGTTTCAACAGGATGGCGCTACACCTCACTTTGCACACGAATCAATTGATTTATTGAGAGAAAAATTTCCTGGACGTGTAATCTCAAGAAACGGTGATGATCATGTGATTTGACGCCGTTAGACTATTTTCTTTGGTGTTATGTAAAAAGTCAGGTTTATAAAAACAATCGACAATCAATTCCTGCTTTGAATGATGAAATTATTCGTGTCATTGTTGAGATAGAGCCTGAATTATGTCAAAATTTCATTCAAAATTTTAACAAAAGAGTGAAGTTGCAAGAGGAGGCCATTTGGCAGATATTATTTTTCGCATATAAATATTATAACTGATACTTCAATTACCAATGAAAAGTTTGTGAAAGTGAATGCAAATTATGTGTTTTACTTATTCTTTAAAAAAAACCGCGAAATTGGAAACACTCTTTACTATCAATACGAGACTCAGAAGTACCTATTGTCTCTTGACAGATTGCACTTGAGCATATAGTAAATGTTTATAAGGCAGAAAAATTAAATTAAAAGATATTGTATATAATTAACCAATTCAAAAATTAGATTAACGTACTTGAATGTAATTATTAAAAATAGAACTTTTAAAACCCAAAAAAGATAGCTAGTTTAAAATATTTAAAATAATTTCCAAATAAAAATTGTATAAACGCGAAATTTACTTTAAACTTCAAACGTTGAAATATCACTGTAATTTTTACAAAATATTC
This sequence comes from Dermolepida albohirtum, assembly GCA_031893035.1. Classification (NCBI taxonomy): domain Eukaryota; kingdom Metazoa; phylum Arthropoda; class Insecta; order Coleoptera; family Scarabaeidae; genus Dermolepida; species Dermolepida albohirtum. Next base: position 4,302 of record JAVIWB010004448.1, on the reverse strand, counting down.
CGTTCAGTAATTTTCCAAATTCTCAACGGAAATATTTAAAATACAATACATTACTTTGTATTTATTTAATATTCTGAAAGAAATATTTCCAATACATAAAATCGCGTATTTTTTAAAATTTTTGTTAAATCTTAGCGAAACTGAAAAAAAAAATTAAATTCGACAGCTTTATTGTATTCCCCCAAGATGTAGCAAATGTGTAAAACCTACAGCTTCAAGTTTATTTAGCATTAATTCAAACGCTTTGATGCAATCTATACAAAGAAGCACTAGTATCCAAGTATTCAGAAGTAAAGTAAAACGAGATTTATTACTGTAGAATGTTTGTCAACAATGTTTGTTCGGATATCAAAGTTCTAACTAAGGAAAAAATAATTTACAACAGACTTATTCCAAATACTTTTGCAAAGTTATTAATAAGTGATATGGGGTCATCATTTTCAGACAATGAAGCGTCACCATTTATATAAATTGGTGTAAGTCAAGGAATTTTCAATGCGTCAGGAATAATGCCTGCAGAAAGTGAAAGATTGAAATATTTTAAATGATATGAATTACAACAATAGGGAAGTCTTTTAACAAGAGGACTAGGGATGTTATCAATCACTCAGAATAAGTGAATTCTTCATTTTATATAAAAGGTGTTCCAATAAGACATTTTATTTTCAATAGCCCGCCATTTTAACAGTTGTCATGACTCAAGCTGTAACTACTAGACAGATGACAAGTAAAAACTACGCCATTAATAAAAATGGAACGATATACGCTTCAACAACGTATTAAAATTATTAAAATTCACTTAAAAAATGGTGAAAATTTCGCGGTCACAATTCGCAAAATTAAAGCTTTTTTGAGTCGTCATGAAGGACCTTCTCGGCCAACAATTGTGAAACTGGTGGAAAAATTTGAGCTGTTGAGACAAGTTAGTCATGTGAAGAATCGAACTCGTGCACGTCGCTCAAGAACAACTGAGAATATTGCTGTTGTAGCCCATAGTGTTGAGGAAAACTCAGGTTTGTCCATTTCTCGTCGATCTTTGGAATTGGGCATTCCACAAACAACATTCCACCGTATTTTGCATAAAGACTTGTAGGCTTTATTGCTTTAAGGCTTTTGAATTTCAGTTAACACAAGAACTCACGCCTACTGACCATCAACAACGTCGTATCTTTGCTGATTGAGTCCTTAAAATGCATCAAACTGATCTGGAATTTCATCGAAAAATCATCTTGAGTGATGAGGCCCATTTTCACCTCGGAGGTTACGTTAACAAGCAGAATCGTCGCATCTGGTGCTCGAAAAACCCAAGAATTATTGTTGAGAAGCCTCTCTATCCTCAACGTCTGACTATTGGGTGCGGTTTTTGGTCTGGCGGGGTCACTGGACCTTACTTTTTCGAAAATAAGGGTGGAGCAACTGTTACGGTGAATGGATTGCGCTATCGAACGATGATTAATGATTTTCTATGACCAGAATTGGAAGACATTGATGTGGACGACGTTTATTTTCAACAAGACGGCGCTACGTGCCACACAAGTAACGATACCATCGTTCTTTTTCGTGAAAAATTTCCCAACCGTGTGATTTCTCGAAAAGGCGATCACAATTGGCCACTGAGATCTTGTGATTTAACACCTATAGACTTTCTTCTTCGGGGCTACGTGAAAGATAAGGTCTATACCAATGACCCACAATCGATTCAAGACCTCAAAGATGGAATTTGTGAAGTTATGGAGGACATACAGCAGCAAATGTGCGAATTGGTGATGGAAAATTTCATGAAAAGAATATGGTTCTGCAAGCGTAGCCGTGGCGGCCATTTGACTGATGTTGTTTTCCATTATTAATGGCATACCCTCCTCTTTAAAATTAAATAAACATCCGATGATTTCGCTTAGAAATACTCGTTTTTTTACATATCAAAATGAAACCTCTTAGCGGAAAACTTTTGAGTACTCGCGGAATCTCTGAGTCACTATTTTACATTTCGTGGAGGAGAAGTTATAACTAGTGTGTACACTAGTAAGTATTAAGAACTTCAGCACGTAAAAAATTTTTTTGAAGCACGTCTTGAAATAATAAAGATAACAAGAAAATTGCTTTTTTATCGTGTTCGCACTTTTATCTGTTAAGAAAAGGTTTATAATACAAAACGTCGATATTTATGTAGTAAAATATATTAACCAAGGTTAGGAAAATATAACAGAAAATATGCTAATAGTCGACATTAACATAAGTATATCGTAATTATCTATAAGTAAAATGGATTATGGATTATGGAAATATTATACCTAATTAAATAGTTTAAAAATTAGATTGACGTACTTGAATGTAATTATTAAAAATAAAACCTTAAAAACCCAAGTAAAGATAGCTAGTTCAAAAGGACGTAATTAAAATAATTTCTAAATGAAAAAATTGTAAAAACGCATAAAAGCGTAATTTACACTTCAAACATTGATAATTCAATGTTCGAAAGGTATCACTATAATCTTTACATACATACATATATTTCAGTCAGTAATTTTCCAAAATCTAAAATATAATACAACATTACTTTGTATTTATTTAATGCTCTGAAAGAAATATTTCCAATCGGGTATTTTTTAAAATTTTTGTTCAACCTTAAAGAAACTGAAAAAAGAAATTTAACGGCTTTATTGTATTTCCCATTGTTTAGATGTATTTAAATATTTCCCTAAAGGTCTCTACATACATAAAATTTCTACTGTATTTGTAATTTTATTTATAATATTTATTTATTGTCTAATACATTTCCACCTCCGTACCTGTTAATAGATAATATTGTCAGCAAGTAACCAATAAAGTTAGTACAGTTTTTTTTAAATAAAACTTATTCACATGCAGAAATTTTTTTAAACAGTTTTATTCTTTAAAATAATCATCCTCGCAATCTATTAGCCTTTCTCAACAAGAAGCAAGTTTATATATTCCGGTTTTGACAAACGTGTTGTCTCTAGAATTAAAAAAATCTACCCACCTCTCCTTCAACCGCTTTGCTGGTAAATTTTTTATTCTGCATATGATCTAGAACCAAAAAAGATATGATGGGATGGAGTAGAATTTTTAATCCTAGAGAAGTTTTTTCACGTGTACATCTTGCAGTATGGGAGTATTACACGTTGTTTTTTAAGTTTTGCATATAAAACTGGATTAAAAGAGTGGATAGTTTTTAAAAACTCCGTTGCTTTTCGAAGTATTCTCTACGAAGATTAATGCACCTTTGTATGCACTCGAACCAACTCTGGAAGCAGTTGTTCCACTCGTTTTGTTGGTACAGTCAACATTGCATTTTTGAAGGCATCGACTGTTTCTTCCAACGACTGGGAAAGTAAAGAAATTGTTGGGACTTACGTCCGGACTGTACGGAGAATGATCCAACAATTTGACGTTTTGTTGCGTTAAAAATTCAATTGTCTCGTGTGCTGTGTGCGAACTTGCATTGTCTTAGTGGAGGATGATTCGTTGTTTGGGGTTTGTTTTTCGAAGCTCAGCGATGACTTGCGGCAAACGAATAGTTGTATACCAATCGGCAGTAACAGTTCTTTGATTTTGTAGAGGAAGTATTGCTACATGACCTGCTTTCGAGACAAATATAGCGATCATCTTTTTGGAGATACTTCAAGAACGGATGACTTTTGTCGGCTTCTCTTCATCTTGGAACACCCAAACATACGACCGGCGTTTATTTTCTGGCTCGTATGAGTAAATCTAAGATTCATCACCACTGATACTGTTGTCCACGTTTTTAGAGTTTCCGACATTGAAGCAATCTAGAGTTCCTTGACACCAATTCACTCTAGTTACTTTCTGTTCTTTGGTCAACAGATGCGGTATCCAACAGGAAACACATTTTTTACACAAAATTTCTTATGTAAAATTTTTTGAATCGATGTCTTTGAAATTCCCAATAATGCTTCAATCTGGCGATATGTCACATGTCGATCTTAGTTGATGATCTTGTGTGCAACATCGACGTTTTTCTGAGTGAACCTGAACTGAAACTTTGGATTTAGTTTAACTAAAGATGAAGGTTAATTTTTAGTACTGACATTTGATTGGTGGCGCTCTCTATGTCCCACTATGAAAAACTTAAAAGACATCCAACGTATATTGATGAATATTTAAACTGGCGCAGTTATATAGAATCTTTGGCCAAATAACTTAATATTTTAATTATTAGATTATTTTTTTGTCTTAGTTTTAATCAAAGCTGTCGAATTATTTTTAAGAAAAATAATATTCTGACAGTTTATATCTATTAGTAGGTAATTTTTCTCA
>JAVIWB010004447.1:0-58448 GCA_031893035.1 Dermolepida albohirtum | reverse complement strand
TGAGTTATAAAGATAAAAAATAGGGTGCGTAATACACACTTCGTGTTGAATGGAAATTTATGAGCTACGCTGGCGGATGAAGTCTCTACATAATATGATGTTTACGGAAGAAAATGTTTAATGAAGATGATAAATTAGGAGTTTTATTGGTAGTGTAATGGGCAATACTAATGCGTGTAAGCTATTTTTTATATTTGTATTAATGTTGCTGTCATGTAGATCTGCAAAAAGCGATTGCACGTTGCTTCATAATACAATGGACCAGGTGTACCGGAAAGTCATTACCGGTTTTTTTAACAGATGTCGCTAGGCTTAAATTATGTCAATGTTATGATTTGACACATATATCATTTTATTCTACTGACATCAAGCTTCAAAGTCATACATGTTATATTTTGCGAAAAGTGACACTGTTACAGATTTATACCTTTTTGAAAATGTCGAGTTTTGTGTGTGAAAAAGTGCATTTGTGGCACACATTACTTTTCTTATATAATCAAAAGAAAAAGGCCACTGAAAGTCATCGTTTGCTGGTAGAAACTTGTGGTGGGCATGCTCTAAACATAAAAACATGTGTGGCGTAGTTTCGACAATCCAAAAGTGATGATCTCGATGTGCAAGACAAAGAACGAAGAAAGATGAGAAACTGGAGGAGTTATTGGATGAAGACCCAACCCAAACCCAAAAGCAATTCGAGAACGTTCCGGTAGACCGAAAACGTTTGAAGATCCGAAACTGCAAGGGTTATTGGATGAAGATCCAACTCAAACTCAAAAGCGATTGGCAGAAGCGTTAAATATGGTTCAAGAAACGATTAGCAACTGACTACGAGCAATGGGAAAAATCTAAAAGATGGGAAAATGGACGTCACATCAATTGAATGACTGGCAAATGGAAAATCGGAAAATCGTCTGTGAAATGCTGCCTCAAAGGTATGATCGGAAGTCATTTCTGCAGTGACGGGTGATGAAAAATGGTTTTATTTCGAAAACCCTAAGCGCAAGAAATGATGAAAAATCGTTTCGGTCGCAATATAATGCTCTGTGCTCAGTGGGACCACAGTTGCGTGGTATATTACGAGCTCTTTCAATCAGGTGAAACAATTAATACTGATCGCTACCGACAACAAATTATCAATTTGAACCATGCATTGAGAGAAAAACGTCCATAATGGGCCCGAAGACATGGTAAAGTGATTTTACAGCACGATAACGTGCTATCTCATACAGCAAACTGGTCAAGGAAGCGTTGAAAGTACTGAAAAATGTATATTTATTGGTCGCCTTTTCGCTCTCGCAAAATGTTATAATATTCTGTAGCAGTGTGAGCACTTTTCACTCTGCTCATATTTACTCTTAGGCGTGTTTGTAATATATCTAAAAATAAATTGTATCTAACACACATGATAGTAACACTTAAATTAACATTTCTAACCTAGAAATCAAATATAAAGCGCTTTAGCCCTGAAAAGGACAATTAATACTGAATAAAAAAACGAAACGGGATGAAAATGCGAACGGGAAATAAAAAAGAAACTATAAAATAACGAAATTACAAGAAACACCAAACTAACCTATAAACTCAAACAAAAAATAGATCAAAATACATATAATATTGTATTTCACTGTACTTCAGCTGAATATATAGGTTTAGGAGGTGAGAGGTAGAGTTTCGCGTATTAGTTTACATTTTTTCCGCCGGCCAAATAAAATTGGTCGCACAATAATTACCACAAATATAGCAGAAACAATCGAGTGAAGTAACACATGCTCTAGAAGCCATCGTAAATTATAATTTACCTTGTTGATTAGAATTAGCAACACAAAATACAAAATGAAACACTTGCTAGCCCAATAAAACCCAGAAAACACATGTATACAGTATACATAATCAAGAGACACCTTGTATGGGGAAAGTAACGATTTGATAGTTACTCAGTATTGCCACCAGACCAAATTAATATTTCCCACGGCCAATCTAAGCTTAATTTTAATTATTAAGATTGAACACTGTAATGCTTACTTGTCTAAAATGCTTATGTTAGTTGTCGATAATTTCATGTGAAATTTGTTACTAAACTGTGCTCGATGGAACTTTAGTGTAGCCTTAGTGTCAAAAAAATGTTCAAAGAGAAACTAATATTACAATTAACCATAACTTCAATAGAAAATTATTGTATGATGAGGGGTGACGAGGGGGGGGGGTGGGGATGAGAATTGTGACTGAAAATCGAGTCGAAAATATTAAAAGGCTGAGAAGCGCTGCCTTAAAAGAATTGTTCGAAATTATGATAAAATACAGATGGCGCCTATGTAGTCACTACAACAACGAAAAATCGTTTGATACGTCTACGTAAAATGAATCTCATTTCACAGTGAATAATAAATAATATGCGTTAAGGAACTAAGACGCCAAAATTTCACAAAATTTTTCGAGTAAGTCAAGGCAAATATTGGGTTGGCAACTAAGTACTTTCCGTTTTGTAGTATAAAATAAAACACTTTTTTTTAAACAAAGAATAGTTTTTAATCAATTATATATTTTACATTTTGCTCAATGACCTTTTCCCTTCTTTCTTTCAGCTGCATGATTCCGCGCTCATAAAATTTCTGGTCCTTATCAGAAAAAAAGTGAACCAGGTGCGAGTGAAGGTCATCGTCATTTCTGAAAGTTTTACCGTTCAAAGAATTCTGCAAACTTCGAAATAAATGGTAATCAGATGGTGCTAGATCAGGGCTGTATGGGGGATGTGGCATCACTTCACAGCCAAGCTCCAATAGTTTCCCACGAGTTGCCAAAGATGTGTGAGGCCTTGCATTATCTTGGTGGAAAACTACACCTTTCCGATTTGACAATTCTTGCCGTTTTTCTTTCATTGCTTCATCCAGTTTTATTAATTGTTGACAGTAAACATCAGAATTGATCGTTTGGTTCCTTGGAAACAGCTCAAAAAACACAACACCTTTGTAATTTCACCAAACTGACAGCATGATCTTTTTTCGATGCAATTCAGCTTTCGATGTGGTTTGAGCTGGTTTATCGTGTTTGCTCCATGATCGTTTTCGTACTATGTTACTGTACAGGACCCATTTTTCATCACCAGTGATGATTCTTTTCAAGAAAGGGTCGGTTTCATTTCGTCTAAGGTGCATATCGCAAAAGTTGATTCTTTGTGTTAAATGAATTTCTTTCAATTCGTGAGATACCCAAATATCAAGCTTCTTAACTAGCCCAAGACATTTTAAATGTTTTTCAATTGTTGTGTGCGATACATGTAGCCTCTCCGCAACCTCTCGAACAGTTATATGACGATCCTCTTCAATTATGACTTTGATTTGGTCATCATCAACTTCAGTAGGCCGACCAGAACGTTGCTCATCTTTGAGGGAAAAATCTCCAGAACGGAATTTTTTATACCAACTCTGACACGCGCGCTCCGTTAATCAATTAGCACCATAAACTTCACATATCTTTTTGTGAGCCGCAGCAGCTTTCTTTCCTTTACGGAAATAAAATAGTAAAATATCTCGAAAATGTTCGTTTCTGCACTCCATTTAAAATTAACCCGCAACTAATAGCTTTAATAAAAATCACGCACTACTTGCTTCTGAACTTACGTCAATGTGACTAGTATCACGCGACAAACGGTAAAGTACAACACTAAGATACGTTGTACAAAAAATAAAGCAACGCTCTCTATCAGTAAACACCGAAAGTACTTAGTTGCCAACCCAATACTTTTTTTAGTTTTTTTCTCTCAAATTTCACGTTTTGTTTAGAAAAAATATCGTATCAAGGCAGTAACTATTATGACAAGAATAATATCCACACGAAATAAATCTTTAAACGTACTTACCTACAGAAACGTTAGACTTTAATTTTATCGACCTTTAAATCTTGATATATTCCTGTCCGGGGTCCTACTTCTAGTGTTCAGTGCGAGTATTGCTCTGGAAGTAAAGCTTAGAAGAGGAAGTGGAACATTTGTTGCAATGGCTCGTAATTCATTCTTTATGACCCGTCGAGATAGTTATGTGTTGGCCGTTGTATGTGAGTGTGAGTGTATTCGTGACAACCTAGTAAATCTAACCAATACGACGAACCAGACCAGCCAAACAACTAACCAACTAACAATAACATTACAGCAGCTGTGCTCTGAAACTTGATTTATATATTTTTACAATTACGTCAATTACATTGATTTTTTTTTATATTTAGATCTGATTTATGAACTGAAGATGACTAAAATAAACCTTATTTAGGTCACAAACTTAAGGAGTTATTAAAAGTAAGATAGAAAACTAGATATAAAGGCAATAGTAATAATACAAAGACTGGTAGGTAAAGTTAATCATATTAAACACTTTAGTTCTTTGGTTGTAATATTTTAAATCCTTAGACTACCCTTTGTGATTGTGCTCTTATACTCAACAATCTTCATTTTGTTTTTAAGTGTTTTCTATTTTTAGTATCCAGACGTCTTCATCGATACTGGCTATTCTTTTTTTGCCTTCGATTAAAACTTTATAAGATGGTGAAATAAGGACAGTGTAATCAATGTAACCGTTTCATTGAACGAGTTGGAATTATAATTTCCTTGTACTGTCATAATCGGACCTAATTTTATATGGTATTTAGAATCAATGATTATTATTAAGTGGAATATGTTCAAACGAAGGATGACGAAAATTTTTTCTCATAAAGATTATAAATCGTCATAAAGAAGTGATATTTAATTAAAACTTCTTTGTCTTTGCACAATAATTTTATATGTGGTTAGGGATAATATATACTAATATCAAATAAATTTATATTCAATCTACTTTAATGTTTCTACATTATTTTACCATTCAGTTTATCATACATATAGTTTTTTATATACACTCCGCGCAACATGAATAGGACCAACTGTATATATGACATGGTATAAACATGGTAGCGCGCTGGAATTGTTATTTTCGAAAATAAGAGGGTTGATAAAAAGATGTATGTAGGTACCAAATATAATTTTTGTAAAAGTCATAAATGTACGTTACTAATGACAATAAGTAAGTAATTAAACGCCACTAATACGACCAATACAAAATAAAAGATTCGTTTGCAATAACAAAATACTTTATTGTTCAATAATTACTTTCGCCATTATTTCTTATTTAGTATTATTTCTCAAGTAGTCAACGGGAAGTAACTTCGTTTCATATATAATTTGGAGTACAATTTATGCGACAACTTCCCCATTTTCTATGATGTTCAGGTCGGGGAGAGCGATGGCCAATCGAGAACCTCCATGCCTTGTTCTTGAAACCAGCGTCGAACAATGCGCGCGGTGTGAATACTGGCATTATCCTGTTGGAAAATAAATGGCCCACCTGCCATAACGTAAAATTTGTCTTTCACCTGTTGCAGCAGCTGGACGTACTTTTCCGAATTCTGTCTGCCCTTCACTATTACTAAATCAACAGGTCCGTTATAGGAAACAGCTCCCCATACATGACTGAACCAACATCGGCTCGCCTTCGTGACTGAATCACTTCATCTTTACGTAAATCGTGGAAATAATAAGAAAACCCATCCGGGCCATCTAAATTAAACTTCTTCTCGTCACTGAAAATAACAGTTTGCCATTCTCTTGTCCACCCCATTTTTGCTTGAGCAAACTGAAGACGTGCAGTGCGCTGAAATTCCCTTAAAGGAGGCCGTCGTTTAATTTTCAAACGTTTTAAATGCGGACAGGTCTTCAGTAACTTCTGTAAGTTCTTACCGATGCATTCGTTCCAACGTTATTCGCGATTTGTCTTGCCGTTAATGCCGAATTCGATGCTTCGCGTAATATGGCTCGACGTTGTCTCTTAGTTGTAACGGATGTTGTTCGCCCTTTAAAACGTTTTCCATAATTCTCGGGATCCCTAATAAAATTGTTCACAACCTGGTGTGATCGACTTATTTTCTTTGCAGTAGCCCTTGAGGAATACCCTTCTTGATGGAACGCTTTAATTTATCTAATTTCTTCCATACTTAAGCACTTCTGTCGTCCCATCGTTGCACAATTTAATTACAGATGTTTGTTTATCCGGATACACGTTGTAACTCGACACTCATCCGGTAGCTTACTATTAAATACTGGTCGTACCATGCATTTTATATGTATGTGGTACTTACGTCACCCAATGCATAACGTTAGGCACTATTGCAATAATGCGTATTATTTGCCATATCATACCATTACAAACTTGCATTGTATTTTTAGTAAATGAATTGTTTTTCAAACCACCGAAAGCTTGCAACAAGTCGGGTGGTCCTATTCATGTTGCGCGGAGTGTATTAACCCGAATACCGTTGATTTAGCATATTAGAAGAGAAATAACGATAGTACAATTCAATACACGATTTGTATATTTTATATTACTATATATATATTATTATTTATATTAGGAATAGAATGTATGTAAACTGAATACGTATTCAGAATAGCTACATGTATGATGCATAATAAAGGGTGTTTCAAATTGCGTGGTTTTTTTTAAAGATAAATAAAACACATAATTTGCATTCACTTTCAAAAACTCTTTATTGGTATTATAATTGAAGTATGTCATGACATTTATATGCGAAAAATAATATCTGCTAAATGGCCTCCTCTTGCAACTCCACAGACGCCCACTCTTTTGCTAAAACTTTCAATGACATTTTGACATAATTGAGGCTCTATCTCAACAATGACACGAATAATTTCATCTTTCGAAGCAGGGATTGATTGTGGATTGTTTTTATAAACCTGACTTTTCACATAACCCAAAAGAAAATAGTCTAACGGTGTCAAATCACGGGCTTTTGGTGGCCAATTAACATCACTGTTTCTTGAGATTGCACGTCCAGAAAATTTTTCTCTCAATAAATCAATTGATTCGTGTGCAAAGTGGGGTGTAGCGCCATCCTGTTGAAACCACATATCCTCTAGATCAATATCCATTAATTCAGGCCACAAAAATTCGGTTATCATTCGACGATATTGATCACCATTGACAGTTACAGCTTCACTAGCAGCATTTTCAAAGAACTGAGGTCCAATTACACCACCTGACCATAATGCACACCAAACAGTAACTCGTTTAGGATGCATAGGTTTCTCATGAATAAGTCGTGGATTTTCCTCACCCCAGAGATGGCAATTTTGTTTATTACCATAGTCACCAATTACAAAATGTGCCTCATCGGAAAACATTATTTCTTGAGAAAAATCAGCTGGTTGTTTAGTGACGAAATTGACAAATAAACGACGTTTTTTGAATGATCTAATGGCTACTGTGTTATTTGAATGTTATATGCTTTCAGAGCTAAATTCTTGTGTGAAATGCGCCGTGTTGTTGATCTGCTAAGTCCAAATTGTTGTAAACGTCGTCTAATGGCCATTTCAGGATCTTCATCAACACTTTCACGAACCAAAGCAATATTTTCTTGTGAACAACCACTACGACTGTATTTTGCACTTTTTTAAATAATTCGACCAATAGTGCTTTCAGATGGACGATTATGTAAACCATAAAACTCACGTAATTTTCTAAAAACTTTTGCCACAGAACGCTGATTTTCATAAAATAATTCAACAAGTTGAACGCGTTGTTGTACCATGTACGAAGCCATTTTTATAAATGTCGTACATAACACTTTTTAAATGCCCACATACCCAGACAAATTCAGTGCGCCATCTATATTTTATTGTGTTTTATTGTTATGATTTATTAAATCTATAATTATTATCTAAATGCATAAACCAGAGAAGTGGACATAGTGTAACGTAATGTGACCTTTTCCCTTCAAAAAATTAGTAGATTGTTATATTCGCTTTGGTATTTTGACTAGTCTATTTGTTTTTTCTTGCCCCCTTTCTTCTTATCACAACCAATGGATGACGGTTGTATGACCTGTACGTATTTCTTTGATCATTTTCGCTTCAATATTTATGAATGACTTCTGGAAGTCAATACTGTGGCACTCCTTTATGATCATTTCTTACAGAAAGCCTTCCCTAGGTTTCCGAAATACTAGCTAGTTAGCGCACTAGAAGTAGGTTATAGGATACCTCACAGGTAAGGAATACAGGTTTGTAACATAGCTATCAATCACAGTTGATAGAGGTGTGACACCATCTCTCCTTTGAATTTATCATTCAAACTTTGAAGACAATTTTTAAATGAAGAGCAAACGAACAAAGTTAAGATCTAGATAGTTTAAAACAAAATTCCGTTGATAAATTATGAATGACACTAGAACGTGATTTCACAAATTCCATCGATGATATAACTTTTGTCGCATACAAACACGTAATATCATAAGCACACGCACACACAGACGCACTCACAAAATACTACATAAAAATGGATACCGTATATTATGGCAGTACGTCGTAATGTATCGGCAGCAGGTTTTATGTGACAGGAATTATCCAATAATTTATAAGAGGGTTACATTTTCGGAAGCCGCGTTTTATTTTATTATGGAAACTTCTAAAATACACTTTATTTTATTGCGTACGCTTATTGAATTTTACAAATCCCACACCTAGATGTTCGTTTATTTATCGTCTTTTTTTCCTGCCTTTTTTGAAATATGTCTACCGAGATTGACACGCTTTTATAACATTCATATTGGAAAACTACGTAAGAAAATATTTTGTAATAGTATTGATATTCTGTGTAGACTTCGTGAATTTTCCATACGTTAGTAATTATCTTCAATTATTTTGACAATTGATTTTGGGAAAGTAGAACTTTTCTAAATTATGTATATATAGCTTCAAACTATTGAAGGTAATTTTGATGGAGCCTGTGGTTGATTAACATAATCACTGAAGGTTGACAACCCCTTTCCAGATTAATTTCCGTATTCTGTATACGTATTTCGACAACTAAATTGTCATAATCTGCAGATAATTAAACAGTGTCGCACCTGGACGTTACATTTTTTGGACGCCCTAGTTATTAGAAATAATTTTAAAATAGAAATTGATATTTTTCGAAAAAAAACCAATGCCAATAGATTCATCACGGCTGACTTAAATCATAGCATGCAACAAAAGATGGCTTCGTTCAGCTTTCCTATCAATCGTTTGCTTAATTTCCCACTAACAAAGATATGAAAAAGAATTGAACTTTGTTAAGAATATCACGAGATGCAATGGTTTTGATTCGGGAATAATCAATGGATTAATAAGTAGGCTAATATAAGAAAAACAATCCGGGATACCACATGTCTGTCACTTCAAAGTAATCGAGACAAGTAGTTTGTTTGTTTACCTTTTCACCGTTTGACGAAAAATTTAAGTAGTGGTTTTAAAGAGCGCGGTTTTCAAGTTACATTTCGGTCCACTAACTCCATCAAATCCTTTTTAGGAAATGCAAAAGACAAAGTTGAGAACAACAAAAAATCGGGAATTTACAGAATTAAAAGTCTAGATTGCAGTAAACAATACATTGGCCAAACAAAACGATCGATAGAAACCCGGTATAAAGAACATATCGCGCACATAAAATTCAGTCGGCCAGAAAAATCCGGTTTAGCAAAACATGTGTTGAAAAGTAATCATAGTGTAACTGTGTATTGTTTGCATTTGATAAAGAAGGTGTGTAATTATCGCGAATTAGATACGTATGAAAGCATATACATTTTGAAGAATAAAGGCCGTGTGTTGAATATTGACCTGATATATAGATATATGTATATGTATATATCCACTTTGTAAATCATCAAACTTTTTGAAAAAATATTTGTAAGAAGACGTTCATGTAAAAAGAGGTTCATGTAAGAAAAGGTACGGCAGGTTCATAAGATTTTAGACGATCATTTGGAAGTTAATTTCAGTCAGATGAGTACTAACGCTATTGGAACTGAAATATAAATTCAACAAGTCAGACATATACCACTAATATCAAGAGCTTTTAGTCCATTATGGCTACTGATTTTGTCAACGAATAATAATTACTGATAAAACTTGGATATCTTACTTCATTCCTGGTACCAAAAATCCTAAATAATAGCGCAAAGAAGAAGCCTATTTCGGATTTACTTCATTCTTTAGACGGCACATACTTCAAACACGTGCAGTTCTGCCGGTTGTAAAAGCAGTACTTACTGTATTCCAAGCTTACCAGGAAGTTATTATGAGGGCATTAGAGTACCTCAAACCTTATCAAGTCAACCGATTCAAGCCCTATAATCGCAGTCAAATAGTTCTAAGCACGGTATTGCAATTGATAATAGTAATACTTTCTAGAACTCGTATTTGAATCCCGCTTGGTCCATTACGGTAGGCACTTTGCTGGAAACGGCTTGGGAAGTTGCATAAGCATCGGTTATTGCAACAGGACAACGTAGGACCTCATATCACATGAAGAACGCAAGTGGTTTTGAGAAAATTAGGATTGCTTCGACATCCACACTATTGATCATATCTGCCTTCTGATTAGCATTCGTTCCGAAATTTGAAAAAAACATTGCGGGGTGTTCGTCTTCAAAGCTTAAATGAAATAAAAGTTGCTGTAAATAGGTGGATTGCAAAGACTGTGAAAGAGCTCTTTGAGGACAATTTAAGAAAACTAATACTTCTTTAGGATAACTGTATTTAAATATATGCTCATTATATTTAAAGAATTAGAGACAAAATCTCAGAACTTTGGAAACAGCCCTCGTATATAATAACATAAACATGTAAATATTTACATAATTAATATTGAATTAATTGTGATCGCAAAAAGGAAATCTAAAAGCTATACGTCTTACTAAATTTTGAGTAAAAAAGATTTCGATTCAATCCACTACATCAGATACAAATTTAATATATGTTAAATACATGGGAAATCTGCTTTGTATTGTACATATCTGAATGTTACTTCTCAAAACATTTTTCTAAATACAGTAGATTAGAAAGAACTTCGTATGTGCACGCAATAGAGAAACCGCGCCACATATTCAGAATCGATTATTGAAAATACACTTACTACAATCTCTTAAATCATCAATCTTCTGTCGTCTCCACGTAAAGTAACGACAAACATGCTCTCGAGTAAGATCTGAAAACGTCCTAAATCGGAGAAACTTCTATCACTTAAACATATTAAAATATGTTACCGAAAGAAGAAACCGAACCAATCCATAAACGGATGGTTTTTCTTATAATACTCGAATATTGTGGACGTGGTAAATGTAAGGAATTTATTGCAAGTAGTTTTTAAGAAAAATTGATAATCTTAGGCATCTATGGCTCGAGACATGTGGAAAACTAAAATAAAATAATAAAAACGAGAACGGAATAGTCATTTTGTTTAACTAAATTACAGAAAAAAGAAAGTTTCAAGTAGTTTCAAATTAGTTAGCGAAAAAGGAAATATATTCAAGTAATGATGCGTATAATTCAAAGACTACGCTCAGTTCGTGTTACAGAAATAGGTCTACAAGAAAGAAATAGGTCTTAAAAAGATGTAGTGTGCAAATGGTTATCTACAACAACCTGCGAAAACGCTGAGCAGTTCAACAAAAAATGTCACGAAAAGTTCTACACACACACGGAGAGTTACTAATGTCGTTTTTTTTGAAGAAGCTGTGCGATAAAGCACGGTTAAAAGTGACATTACAATTAAGAGATTATTTTAAGTGCGATATACGAGGATCGATCAACTATAAACCGGAAACTGTTCATTTGACTCGTGTACTGGCGCGAGAGCTCGGTGTGTAGGGTAATCGGTGACGGGAGAATGGAGAGGAAATAACTATGCGCACGGCTCTCTCAGTATCATTATAAGTGAGCAGAAAATACAAATGTCTATTGCGCAACGCGTTATTATTCGTTTTCTCGCTAACGAGGGCGCGCAATCAAGTGAAATTTTGCAGAAACTGCAAGAACAGTTCGGTGATGCCACTCTGAGTAAAACTTAAATGTTCAACTGAGCTAAGAAGTTTCGAAAAGGTCGCGGTAAAGTGAAAAATCGAAACCATGGAACTGAAAGGGGCATTAGAATTGGAAATGTTATATATACGAGGTATGTCAATTAAATAACGAGAATGCACTCCTCCCATCGATTTAATCACTGAAGGTTGATATATAACCCCTTTCCACATTAATTTTCGTATTCTGTATACGTATTTCGACAACTAAGTTGTCATCATCAGCAGTGTGGGTTTTGACTTTCAACGGTACAGATCGTGCACGGAACTTGTTTCGTACGGGTATTTCGCCGTAGTTTTCCAGGTGCGACACTGTTTAATTATCTGTTGATGATGACAACTTAGTTGCTGAAATATGTATACAGAATACGAGAATTAATGTGGCAAGAGGTTACATATCAACCTTCAGTGGTTAAATCGAATGTTATATTAAGAGACTATTCTAGGAAAGGGAACGTGTCTTGAAAAATGCTTGTTCTTAGAAAATAACGACCGTTGGGTTATTATAGAATAAGAGAATAGAAAATATAGCTCGCAAAATAAGTTTTGTTGTTGGAAAAGACTGAATTAGAGAAGAAGAGAGTTTTTCTTTAGAAGTTGGATTTTTTAAGGAAATCGGAGGGGCGAAGGGCATTTACACTGGTCATATTTGAAATGAACCAAATGTGAAAAGAGAATAGGCATGGTAAAAATTAGAATGAATTACAAGACGCAATATATTAAATACAATTATCAGGAAGGTAGATATTTATGCAAAATAATTGACGTGTATCCTATGAGAAAAAGTTTGAATTTCTAATTGTATTTAGAAATAACATTGAATGTTATATCAAAAAATTATTCAAAGAAAGGGAACACGTCTTGAAAAACGTTCGTTCCTGGATATAACGATCGTTGGGTTATTATAATAGCCTAATACTAATACGTGACTCCAAAAAAAAGATTTCTCATTCGAATATTTATTAATAAACATTGTCTTAATAATAATAATAATTCGCATTTAAAATCGAGTCGTATATAAACTAAATAAAGAATTTAAAAACACGCTGTATCTTGATACCAGGTACGAATATAATTGGTCATTCTCCACAAGTAGTTCCGACTTTGTATTCAGCTAAATATCGTTTCTAAATGTTTTATAAACTGTTCCCGTATCTGTAATTAAATACTTAGCAGAGTTAGTTAGCTTGTGATAGTAGTAGTGGTAGTAACTTTTGAAAGTGTCCAGCGGAGTTCTTGTTAGGAACCGTTAATAGGATATATGTACTTAAACTGGCGTTTACCCAGAAATAAACCCTATTGTCGCATGCAGAGTTATTTACTTCCCGTAACTAAGTTCAAAAGTTCGGTTAACTCAAGAGATTAATTTGTTTTTGTGCCAGACGAAATAACAAAGCGTATCGTTAAATTTATTCAATAATTGTTAATATTTTTAGAAGATAAAGATGAACAGAGACGCAAATAATTTGATTAAACCAGTTTGAATTTTTTTTCTGATAAAAAATCTAAAATATTTGATAGACATTAAAACACACTAACACTACTTGAAGTAGGAATAATGAACGTCACCTGAATGTATTAATTAATTGTTCTAGTTTGAGATATAAATGAGTATTTGAATCTATGGACGTACCATAGATTTCTTCTTCTGCATTGAAGAAATCCGTGTCACCATAAAATTTTGTTTTAAATGTGAAAAAATGCCTATCACCCAATGATAAATATTACGTACAGAAGCTATTGTTTTCATTATAAGGCATTTGAGCAGCTTTTGTTCAAAAAGATTGAACCACTTACAGATGATACCAGAAAAGAACGACTTTCCGATGACAACACTGTAGAGAATGCAAAGATACAGACAGCTCGATGAAGTACACGAATAGAAGAAATTTGAAAAGGAAGTAATAATGAAGAAAATATTAAGTTGATTAAGTAATGAATTTTATTCACGTTTGAAGTGTTAGAAGTCACTTACCCTTTCGGCCTATAGGTATAGGCTTGGATCGTGTGCGACTGATACTGTGGTGTTGTTATACATGTGGCAGTAAATTAATACCAGCTTTATGATGCGTTGTATCTCTAATACTGTCATTTTCATTACACTATACTTTCTTCATCTTGGCTTCCGGATCGGAATCGCGTTTTCGTCAATACTGGCACTGACGTTTCATTTATTCAAAAATAAGGCTAATTATTCAGTTTCAGTTATAGCTTTTCTCTCAGACATCATACGCGTGTTCTAGGAGCTCTGATAAAGCTTTTCCACAACGCGGAAATCCAGATGTACGTTTTCTCTGCTCCTCGCTAAGATCTCCTAGATTTTTGGGAAACCTGTCGAGCTGACTGTGTACAAACTGAAGATTACCACTCATATTACAACCCAAACAAACAAATAGTGAAATTTTGTAAAGTGATGTTACGTGGGTTGTTTTTTAAGTTTTGCCTATAAAACTGGAATGAAACAGTAGATAACTTTAAAAGACTTCATCGCTTTTCGAAGTATTCTCCACGAAGATTAATGCACTTCTGTATGCGCTCGAACCAACTTCAGATTAGGTTTTTGAAAGCATCGACTGCTCCTTCTAACAACTGGAACCTATGATCACGCAGTTCGTTCTTGATTTTGGGAAAAGTAAAAAAATCGTTGGGACTTAGGTCTGGACTCTACAGAGGATGGTCCAACAATTCCAAGCTTTGTTGAGTTAAAAGTTCAATTGTCTTGGGTGCTGTCCGCATTGTCTTGGTGGAGCATGCACTTTTGCATGTCCTCGAACCAACTCAGAAGCAGTTGTTCCAATCGTTTGTTGGTACAGTCAAAATCACATTTTTGAAGGCGACGACTGCTCCTTCTGACGACTGGAACTTTTGACCGCGCAGTCCGTTCTTGATTTTCGTAAAGGGAAAGAAATCGCTGGGACTTAGGTTCGGACTGTACCGAGGATGGTTTGAAAATTCGACGTTTTGTTGCTTTATTCAATTAATTCAATTGTCTTGCGTGCTGTGTGCGAACTTGCATTGTCTTGATAGCGGATGATTCGTCGTTCGGGGTTGGTTTTTTGAAGCTCAGCGATAACTTGCGACAAATAAATAGCTGTATACCAATCGGCAGTAACAGTTCTTTGATCTTGCAGAGGAATTGTTGCTACATGACCTGCTTTCGAGACAAATGACGTGACCATCTTTTTGGAGATACTTTCGGAACACACGACTTTGGTTAGCTTATCTTCGTCTTGGAACACCCAAACAGACGATTTTTTGGCTCGTATGAGTAAATCCAAGATTCATCACCACGGACAATGTTGTACACGTTTTTGGAGCTTCCGGCTTTGAAATGGTCTAGAGCCTTTCGACACCAATATGCCCTAGGTCCTTTCTGTTCTTCGATCAACAGATGCGGTATCCAACCGGAAACTAATTTTTCACACACAATTCTTTGCGTAAAATTTTTTGGATCCAGCTCTTTGAAATCCCCAATAATGTGTCAATCTGGCGATATGTCACATGTCCATCTTCGTTGATGGTCTTGCGCACAGCATCGACGTTTTCCTGAGTGACTGCCGTTTTTGGTGTGGTACTTCAATGTCGAAAACAGAAACCAATTCCGCGAGGCATTCTTGTTGAGACAATAGTCTTCCAAAATTATAAAAAATTATTCCGCGAAAATGTTTTCGGTTTAATTCCATTTTTCAACTAACTTGTCAACTTTGACAGTTTGCTGTAGCTATAATACTATACGTATTGCATTAAAACTTTGGATTTAGGCTAACTAAAGATGAAAGTTAATTTTTAGTACTGTCATTTGATTAGTGGCGCTCTCCATGTCCCACTATGCAAAACTTAAAAGACATCCCACATATTAATACATACATTATATTGTCATTTTGCGTGTGTGTGTGTATATATATATATATATATATATATATATATATATATATATATATACTACCCTGCGCACGTTGGTACGCCACCAACTAAAATAAATTTGAAGGAAAGACATTACACAAATATTCAATTCATTTTGAGTCATTTTATTGATTTTGTTCATTTTGAAAAAAATGTAATATTGCAGCGTTTCGTTTCAATTCGATATTTATTGAAGTGCTGTGGGATACACAATATTTCTTGTTTTTTCATCTGGTGCGTAAACGAATAAATCAGATGGTTTTCCGATGCGTGGGCAGGCCACATAGAGCTGCCCATGTGAGAAGCATGGATTCTCCAAATTTAATCCACACACTTGCAACGATTATCCTTGTGCTTTGTTGATAGTCATTGCAAAAGCGAGTCGTACCGGGAACTGCAAGCGTTTGAATTCGAATGGCATATAATTGTACGCCTTCACCTTTGAATTTTCCAGTCAAAATTGTTGCCTCGATAACATTGTTCATCATTTTGTTGACTGAGAGTCTGGTTCCGTTGCAAAGTCGTGGTGGATTTGTTTGGATGAAGAATAATGGGTACGCCAATTTTCAATGTAAGAACGTGCGGTGGCATGCCTGGCAAATCAAGCGAATTCAAGAATTAAGTTGGATAGTTGACAACTTCGTCTTGATTCACTACAGTATCGATGGACTTATATGATGTCGTTTCGCCGGGTATTCCATTCTGAATGGTGAAGTCGATGGTATTGACATCGATGTTCTTGACCGCTAATATAGCACGCGTACTGAGCCACTGATGATTTTGGTAGTTCTATGCAATGTTTGGGAAAACTTTTTGCACCAATTCGTCTATGCTTTCTGTGATCTTACAGAAGTTTGCTGGCAAGGTGATTCATTGCGTAGATTCATCATTTTACATTCGTCCATTTCCAATATCCATTGTTTTGCAAAATTTCCAATTGGAATAGCAATGGCGCCATTTGTCGAAAATTGGTCGTACTAACTTAGAAACCTTCGTAGGCTCATACACAACTTTGCTAAAGATCATCACATGATCAAATGCATAGATTACAATTCTATGAAGGACATACAGACAAACATTCATTTATATATATATATAATACATTTATCTTTTTCTGAATCGTTTATTTTATTATAATTTTGAAATGGTTTTTCATGTTCTTTACTGTCCTATAATTAAGATGAAAGAGAGAAACGTCGATCTTAAAATCGTTTTCAGAGCCTTCGTAAATATGGCGAGCATTAAGTAATGTAAAATAACTTTTCAAAAGCACCATGTTTGTGGGCACATACTCCTTTGTAGAAATAAAAAGTTTTCGAATTATTTAGTCAATTTTAAGAATGCGCTTTGTACCAGAGTAAATATATTTAAATCGAACTTAATTCAATCAGCGGTGAGTGGAACTGTTTTAAACTCAACTACTTACTATACGAAGATTTTAGCACATTCAGTGGTCGAAAGCAAATTTATTCGGATTCAAGCGTCCGGAAGAATGTAGATCGTCTCTAGACGCGATAAGGAAATTCTTATTACTAAAAGCACTAGGTAATTTTAAAATAGAGAGCAAATCAATTCTAGAGTACATTTCGGCAAATACTGAAAGTGGACTAAATTCTCGAAGTGTAGTTACGGTAAAAGCTACTTAAAATTACTAAATCTATTTGTCGATTGGGAGACAGTACAGAATGTTGGCTGCGTTTTAATTTGTCTTGGATAAATTTTCTAATATTATGACGTTTCAGTTTTATTGATCCAGGAATTATTAGAATCCAAGAAAAAAACACATAAGTGAATGAAATTACATAATTTTTTGTTTCTTTTTTTGATGTAATTGACTTCAGCTGCTACACTTTTTCTTATTAAGACTTATTTCCATATTTTAACAAACGGATATAAAAGGTGTTTCAAATTTCTCGTTTTTTTTTTAAAGAATAAATAAAACACATAATTTGCATTCACTTTCAAAAAGTTTTCATTGGTAATTGAAGTATCAGTTATGACATTTATATGCGAAAAATAATATCTGCCTAATGGCACTTTGACATAATTGAGGTTCTATCTCACAAATGACACGAATAATTTCATCTTTCAAAGCACAAATTGATTGTGGATTGTTTTTATAAACCTGACTTTTCACATAACCCCACAGAAAATACTCTAACGGTGTCAAATCACATGATCTTGGTGGCCGATTAACATCACCGTTTCTTGATATTACACGTCCAGAAAATTTCTCTCTCAATAAATCAATTGATTCGTGTGCAAAGTGAGGTGTAACGCCATCCTGTTGAAACCACATATCCTCTAGATCAACATTCATTAATTCAGGCCACAAAAATTCGGTTATCTTCCGATGATATCGATCACCATTGACAGTTACAGCTTCACCAGCAGCATTTTCAAAGAAGTAAGGTCCAATTACACCACCTGACCATAACGCACACCAAACAGTAACTCGTTTAGGATGTATAGGTTTCTCATGAATAATTCGAGGATATTCCTCACCCCAGATGGGAAAATTTTGTTTATTAACATAGCCACCAAATTTAAAATGTGCCTCATCGGAGAACATTATTTTTTGAGAAAAATCTGCTGGTTTTTTATTGATGAAATTGACAAATAAACGACGTTTTAAATGATATAATGGTTTCAGTTTCTGTGTTATTTGAGCCTTATATGCCCTCAGAGTTAAATCCTTGTGTAAAATATGCCATGTTGTTGATTCGCTAAGTCCAAGTTGTTGTGAACGTCGCTTAATTGACATTTCAGGATCTTCAGCAACACTTTCACGAATCAAACCAACATTTTCTTGTGAACGACCACTACAACTGTATTTTGCACTTTTTCGATCTTCAACGGAACCGGTCTCTTGAAATTTTTTAATAATTCGACCAATGGTGCTTCCAGATGGACGATTATGTAAACCATAAAATTCATGTAATTTGTTAAAAACTCTTTTCACAGAACGCTGATTTTCATAAAATAATTCAACAATTTGAACGCGTTGTTGTACCATGTACGAAGCCATTTTTATAAATGTCATACATCACACTTTTTAAATGCCCACATACCCAGACATTATCATTTAGTACTTATGATTTGGCGAGAGTCCAGATATGATTCAAATGAGAAGGTCAGGATATAACAAGGAAAACAAATGTAAAATGGACTATCCTAATTTATCATCAGCTATAAGCCCAGTGCCTCATTCAACTGAAATCCCAGCGTCAGAATTACCCTCCTTCAAAAGGAGTATGAGTATTGCGAAGATCGAAGTAGCTTCAACGATGAAGATTTCAAAAGGGAATATGACTTCGTTCGTAAGAGATTTGATCAGCACGAGCTAAATGATTTGGCAAGAGATTTGGGACTATCCACAAAACAATCAGACCTCTTACCATCAAGACTGCACGAGGAAATATTGTTTGAAAAAGGAACTAAGGCATCCTACTCTCGATCAGGAGAAAGTGCATTTATGTAATACTTTCAAAGCGACGGTGTATTTGTGTATTGCCATAATGTACATGGTTAAATGGAGAAGTTGGGAATTCCTCCCTACAACGCAACTAAGTGACGACTATTCATCGACAACTCAAACAGGAGCTTGAAGTGTGCTATCCTTCACAATGGAAATTTATTTGGCGCAGACATAAAAGGAGTCGTTGATTTGTTGCAATATCACATGCACAAGTAGATCATCTGTGTTGACCTTAAAATGGTCTACTCCTGTCTTGGCCAATAATGCGGATATACCAAGTGCCAGTTTTTTTTTTGTGTAGTTGGGACAACAGAGCTCGTGAGAAATATTGGGTGCACACGAATTGGCTGCTAAGATCTGACGTCAAACCTGGTGATCGAAACGCAGCCACAGGTTAACAGAAAGAACATTATATTTTGAGCTTTTCATATGAAATTGGGTCTCATGAAGCAATTGTTAAAGCTTTGTCTACTAAAGGAGACTGTTTCAAGTGTCTCATGTTGGTATTTCCTAATCAGTCTTTTGAAAATATAAAGATCGATGTGTTTGACGATCCATAGTGTTGACAGGTCCTTAAAAATGAATACGTCATCGGAACCAGAACTCCAAGAGAATTCTCGGTTGTCATTCAAAAACCTTGTCAAAGACTTTTTTGGAAATATAAAAACATAGAATTTTGCCGAATCTGTCCAGCCACTCTAGGATAGCTTCAAAATGCTTGGTTGCAACATCTTGCTGACTTCCCGAAAAATCTTGGTGCAGTCAGTAATGAGCAGGATGAGCGGTTGCATCAAGACTTGACGAGTATGTAGGTACAGTATCAGAGTAGATGCGATGTACATATGATGGCTGACTATTGTTGGAGCATAAAGGGAGATTGTCTGCAGATTAAATACTCCAGAAATATAATATGCATGTTAGCCTTTGTTTGAATAAAATTATTCTCTGTGAAATTTGGTAATTTTTTCCTTTATTTTCCTTTGTATGCACATTTTTTTATGACTTTTGTGACAAAGAGAGGGTATCTTGTAACATAAAAAGGTGATGTAATAGACAAAAACTGGGGTCATTTTTGGATTCAGGTGCCAGAAGTTAGTGAAAAATAAGTGTCAGATCTATCTCAAAGAAATTTGTCTTTTCCAGTGTAACTTGACTTTGTGTTTACTTCTGGGTTTCCGGGCTGGAACCGCGTCACTAGTATATCTGCCGACGTTTCGTACCCATTTGTATGGGACATCTTCAGGGCTGAACTACTGCACTGAAACTGGTGTAAGGTGCAGTAGTTCAGCCCTGAAGATGTCCCATACAAATGGGTACGAAACGTCGGCAGATATACTAGTGACGCGGTTCCAGCCCAGAAACCCAGAAGCAGATAGCATGGACCACGACCGCGGAAGTCTACGTACCAAATTGACTTTGTGTTGTTCAAAAAAGGCGTATTCATAAGGTCTAAAGCTAGTTTAAGAAAGTTAAATTAAGGAAAAGAAAGGAAAATGAATTTCTATTACATAGATTAAAGATAAAATAATAAACGAACTAAAATTCAATATCAAAAGGACATAAATGATTACATTTGTAGAACTTGCAATTGTAAAGAATCAATTCACGAAACCTTGCGAAAATTAAAAATTCTCAGGTGAAGAAATCAACATAATCTATCGGTAATTCTCCCGAATATTTAAAAAAATGTGCATTTGTTGTTTTATCTGGAGTTTAAATATAACTTTTCGAATAACTTACAAAGAGGTAAGTGTACATTTTGGTTCTCAACGGTACGGATCGCGTACGGAGTATGTTTTCGTACGGGTATTTTTTGCCGTAGTTTTCCAGGTGCGACACTGTTTAATTATCTGCTGATAATGACAACTTAATTGTCGAAATACGAATACAGAATACGAAAATTAATGTGGCAAGGGGTTATAACACATGGATCAATAAGTCCCGAGACTAACCCATAGATGGCGCTCGTAGTAAACCAGTAACCACGTCTTTCTAGAGTACTAACCTTTGCTTGAAACGTGTCAAAATTTTAAGTCGATCGGACCAGAAACAGCTGAGTTATCGAGGTTGGAGTAAAGTCGTTTTGTAGTTTGTTTAAACAATGGAAAAAACCGAGTTTCGTGTTCTGATAAAACATTGTTTTTTAATGGGTAAAAACACCACGCAAGCAAAACAATGGATTGAAAAATGTTACCCGGACTCTTGTCCATCAAAAGCAACGATTTGTCGGTGGTTTGCCGAGTTTAAACGTGGTCGTACCGACACAAATGACGCGGAACGCTCGGGTAGACCTGTGGAAGCCGTTACACCGGAAAATGTGAGTGAAGTGACAAAAATTATAATGAAAGATCGTAAAGTGAAGCTCCGTGGGATTGCTGAGATGACACAGATATCATATGGAAGTGTATTTACTATCCTTCATGAAAAATTGAGCATGAAAAAGGTTTTTTCCAAGTGGGTGCCGCGATTGCTCTCGATGGAACAAAAACAGCAACGAGTCGATGATTCAGAAAGCTGTTTATCGCTATTTACTCGCAACAAAAAAGATTTCTTGCGTCGTTACGTGACCATGGACGAAACATGGATACATCACTACACTCCAGAGTCGAAGCGGCAGTCATCTAAGTGGCGCACAGCTGGCGAAAGCCGTCCGAAACGTCCGAAAACGCAGCAGTCAGCTGGCAAAGTCCTGGCGTCAGTTTTTTGGGATACACATGGCGTGATTTTCATTGACTACCTCGAAAAAGGTAAATCGATCAACAGTGATTATTATATTGACTTACTGGTGCTTTTCAAGGAGGAAATCGCAAAAAAACGACCGCACATGCAGAGAAAAAAAATCCTTTTTCACCAAGACAATGCACCCTGCCACAAGTCGATGAAAACAATGGCAAAATTGAACGAATTGGGTTTTGATCTGCTTCCCCACCCCCCATATTCGCCAGATTTAGCCCCCAGTGACTACTGGCTCTTTGCTGTTCTTAAAAAAATGCTCCAGGGAAAAAGATTTGGCTCAAATGAGGAGGTCATCGCTGAAACTGAAGCTTATTTTGAAGCGAAAGATAAATTTTTTTATAAACATGGTATTGAAAAATTGGAAAAGCGTTGGAACCATTGTATCACCCTAAAAGGTGATTATGTTGATGAATAAAAAAAAATTTTGCAAAAAAAATGTTTTCATTGTTAGTCTCGGGACTTATTGATCCATGTGTTATATCAACCTTCAGTGATTAAACTTACAAAGACATACTTTTAAGTGAAATAAATACACTTTTCCTTTCACGAACGACTTAATTTCAATTCAATCGAATGAGTTGAAATTAAAATTCGAAATTTCAAAAGAATATCGGACAAATATTACAATTTACACATCAAATATTCGTATTTAAGCCAATCATACATAGTTGATGTTGGGACAAGAACATGCTAATTGTATTACGCGAAGTGATGAATTACCCCATCGCTCTATCTTTCTCTCTCTCTCTCTCTCTCTTAGGATTAATTTGCAGTGGTCATTTAGAGGTTCCAGTTGTTCTGAAAGTATTTGCATTTAAATTGTTCCCGTTATTAGTCACAAGTGACCTAATTAAACATCCATAACGCTATAGTACGGGTCTGCGGACGTTTTGTATAAACCGTTATCCCTTTACATCAATGGGAAATATTAGAGATACGAGGTTAATGTACATTTGGTTGGTAAATGTATGCATTATTATTGAACAGAGTATATCATATATAAATCATCGTAATATGTATGGTTTGAATATATTATACAAGGGCTGGATACCAATGCTTTTATTTTTGAAAAAATCTTACTTTTATTCAAAAAATCCTTTCTCCTACTAAAGATACATTCCATAGTGGTTCTCGTGAAATTTTTTCCACGCACAAATCTGTCCACTTTATCCCAAAAAGTCAATTCTCTGACGCATTTAAGTAAAAAAGCTTCTATACCAGGATCCACTTTATAATTTTCAACATTATTGGTGTGAAATTAGCTCCTTCAATGGTAACATTTCTCAATTCACCATCTTCAATATTCTGAGAGCAGTCATCACTGTCTTCTCTTATATTAAATGAACGCTTCATGATAACTCACAATACTGACTATGATTCCATAACTCTACCTTTACATGTCTGCATTCATATATTGTTATGTTATTGTCTTTCTGAATCTCCTTGGGCTCAGTCGATTCTAGAATCTCTTCGTTGACTTACCACTGAAATATCCTTGACATTAAAATGTCCTTGATATTAAAATGTCCTTGGCAGTAAAATGTCCTCGACATTTAAATATCCTCGGCATTAAAATGTCCTTGATATTGAAACCTCGGGTTCAGCCGATTCTAGAAAATCTACTGTAGTACGCCCTGTTTCCACCTATGGACTTTTTTAACGGTCGTATCTTCCAGAAACTCATAAAGGCAAGAGTATCTTATAGGACCTTTATCTATGTTTATCATTAAAGTTGTAGAACGATACGCTACACAATGGGACGTAGCGATATTCCTTCTTTGTGTAGCTTACGTAGTTCATACAATGTTCTTGGCATTGAAACCTCCTTGGCCTCAGTCGATTCTAGAACCTCTACTGAAGTACACCTTGTTTCCACCTATGGACTTTTTTAACGGTTGTACTTTCCAGAATCTCATAAAGGCAAGAGTATCTTGTAGGACCGTTATCTAAGTTTATCATTAGTGATCGACTCCCTTCGGGCATCATTCTCTTCCTATCATCTTCTGGGAGTGTCAACTTCAATATGTCTTCTACGTTCTTCACGCTTCTAGGCTAGTAAGCGTTGTGATCTAGTAAATCGATGGTTTCCTTTTTGTGTGCTTCTTAGTTTAGCATGATAGTTACATTTCCCTTGCATACTTTTACATTGCGAAAATGTCTTCCTTATTTGAATTTCTCAAAACTTCTTTTTCTTAGCTACTTTCGGTTTGCGAGTTCTAGCTTTCGTTAATACTTGACTGTTGTATTACATATGCATCAAGATTAAGCAACGTCTTGTTACAGTTCGATTTTCACTTTGAGTATATATTATTTCACTGTTCCTTTTAATTTCGAAAATCCTGTATAGTATATGTATTTATTCTGTTCATATATATTTACGTATTTTTATTGTGTTGCTTTATTCCAATTTTCGATTAATTGCTTTTTTACATTGACTTATTTTCTTATACTATTTGGTATATTTCTAAGGAATTTATCTTATTTCGCTAATATTTTAGTCTTCGAATTTAATATTTGTTTATGCATTTCTAAAACTGTGGGATATTAAATTTCTATTTTGCTCTCACCTACGGTCAGTGTAGATACGTGTGTTAGTCTGAGTTATCCTAGTCTTATCCGTAGGTGAGTGGTCTGTTTCTCGATCATACCTTTACTATCGAATACCTTTTGCTTCTGCTTTGGAAGTTAAGCGACGTCATTCGATCGCTAACCGTAAAGCGAGGTGTTTGCTAAAGTTGTGGTCCCTTCTCAAATATAACGAAATCGACTTTAGTTGAATAAAGAAACAAATAAAGGGTCCCAAGAAATTTTCTTTTCTTAATTAGGTTCACCTTCGTTTATCTACATGTAAACTTGACCACGATCTGTGGTTCTTTTTTATTATAGTATTTCCGTGATATTTTCTTCTAATTTAATATTATTGGATTTAATCTCGACTCGGATCTGAACACTGAGGTACGAAAATATATCGCCCAGCCGATTGCTGGATGAAGGGTGAGAATATGTTAACTTGTCTGATAGACAATTTTTTTCGTTTATTTGTTCATTAATGTTCTTTTTTCTCTTTCTTGCTCACCTTAAATAAATTTTATTTAAGAGTATATTAATGTTTTTTAATTCAGTTCAAATATCAGCTTAATTTTTGTTATTATTTTATACCGAAGACTGTAATGACCAATGTAAAGTCTGTTTAAACATTCTAACTTGATACAGTTCTTGTAATGCATACACATATTTCATTTTTTAATTAATATCTAAATATTTTTTTCAGTGTGCCTTTTGGCGTTCGACGGTTCAGATCGTGTACGGAATTTGTTTCGTGTTGTGCCGTAGTTTTCCAGGTGCGACACTGTTTATTTACCTGCTGATAATAACAACTTAGTTGTCGAAATACGTATACAGAATACGAAAATTAAATGTGGAAAGGGGTTATATATCAACCTTCAGTGAATAAGTTAATCAACCATAGTCTCCATTAAATTTACCAATATCAAAATAGTTTACATTTATACATTTGGCACGATGTTTTTTTCTTGCTTACGTATCCAAATTTAATCACTTTTCTTTGAGACTGTTTTACTACTATTATTTCATCGTCGTCTAAAGTGCCTATTTTCCTGCCGATTTGCGTTGAATAAGGAGTTAGGCCATTATGCTAAGTGTTCTTTTGTTTTGATAAACATCTTTAGGGGAAATCCCAGGCAACTTAATAGATTAATAAAACTACGATCTGCTAAGAAACATTGCGTATGCCATTATTTACCCTTGACGCCCCTTCATTTTAACATCAATCTCCGGCTATTTAGCTTCGTGGATCACGACTTCTAGCTGCCCTCCCGTCTGTTGCTGCCCAGAAAAGCCAAGTTTTCCTGAGTCGGTCGTTTTGCAACCCGCAGTGTTACTACTGACAAACTTGTAGCAGTCTTTACTGCTACCTCCACTTTCGTTGTGATTTCTTCTTTCGATATCTTCTTTGGTGCAATAACGAAGATCTACCACTCAGTGCCAGTTTGGTTTCCACTGTTATTAGTTCTTTTGATGATAGATTAATAGCTACCCTTCTTAGACTTCTTATCAGTCTTCTTTTCTTGCGTTTCTTTGTAAGTCTCAAACTCCTGCTTTATCATTACCCGCGTGTTTCAAAAATGAAATTAACTTATCATTTTTTCGCTAATATATCGCGTATCTGTCTGTCCCATTTGTATGCGACATCTTCAAGGCTGAACTACTGCACTGAAACTGACACAGTTTCAGTGCAGTAGTTCAGCCCTGAAGATGTCCCATACAAATGGGTACGAAACGTCGGCAGATATACTAGTGACGCGGTTCCAGCCCGGAAACCCAGAAGCAGATAGCAGGACCACGACCGCGGAAGTCTACGTACCAAATATCGCGTGTCATTTAAAATTAAGTTCTTTCGGGAGTCAAATCTTATTTGTAAATTATAAAATGATTACAAAACACATCAGACAAGTTAAAATAATTAAAATTAGTAAAATTATCAAATATCAAACGGTACAAAAAAATCACGACTATATTTGAAATAATGAGCTCCACGAGAATTGGAAGTGTTACATCCGAGAACGAATGCCTCATAGGTAGTCGTACAAAAAAAACACTTACATCCGATAATGAGTACCGGATAATGCGGATCATCTAGTATCAGTGGTAAATTCCAGTGATCAGATGCGATATTGAAATTCTCTCCAGAGGGACACCTATAACCATTACTTTTGTTTGCATCTACATATGCTTTTACATTTCAATACCATACTACGATGTGAAGCATTCATTAAACTTTGAATTATTTCCGAATACGAATTATATTTAAATTATGTAAATTTTAACCACCATCTGAGATCAATTTTACGTGAAATAATAATATTTTCTTGTGGGAACAGCTAGAATATTTATTACATTTCATATCTACGATAATGAATTCTATTTAACCAATTTTAAACATCAAGAATATTTTGGTAACTAAAACTGGGGAATTAATTCAAATACTCAAAGATAATTTGAGTATTTGAATTGAGTTGAGGAAGCATTGGGGAAAATATGTAGAAAATAGATAAAAAGAAAGGTTTGCTGGTTCTCGTGTTGTGTATTATTGATGATGCATGGCCGTAAGAAATTAATGTCATCCACTCGATCCTTTCCAACTTGAATAACGGGTAAAATTTTGAAATGACTTTTGTTTATTCATAAAGTGCATACACTGTTTGATGCGGCAATCTAGAAAATGTATCCGCATATATTTTCCTAAAAAGTGAACATACGACTCCAAATCCCTGTTCGTGAATTAGTTTACGTTATATTTTACACGTGCATGTTTCTAATATACAAGGTGACTGATTGAAATATTTCGTTAAACGTATTAGACGTACTACTTCAACCTTTTTTGTTTAAAATTTTAAAGTAGGCATAAGGGTTTACGTTCTATTAAAAGAAAGTACTTTCGTAATGGCTACACTTCCGGTTAAAGAGTCGCTGCCAACTGTTTTAAATGGCAGCATGTATTTTTCATTGCACATTTGAATTCTACGAGATATTTTAGGAATATCTTCAAGTGTTCTTTATACCTAAACTCAACAATTTTAGAAATATTTGAATTTTTTTGAAAATATTGAGTTTTACATCATTATACGAGAGTAGCTGTTTATATTTCGGGAACTGGCAACACTGTTAGTGTTGCCTCCGATCTGATGATAGCATCGTGAAGTTTGTCATTTTTGCCAATAAATTTACGTTGACAATTTTATTATCCGGTCGCTATTTCTATTGTTGACAGTAACTTGAAAATTTTATGGAATTAACTCGCGAACATTTTCGTGCATTTATTATTTATAATTTTCGGCGTAGATTATCTCAACAAGAATGTATCGACAAGCTAAATTGTTTATATGGTGATGAAGCACCATCGAAAACTACCATATATCGTTGGCACGGTGAATTCAAACTTGGATGGCGTTCTTTGGACGATAAATTTCGTGAAGGTCGTGCCACAAATGTTGTTGTGTTGGAAAACATTAATGCAGTGTCTGAATTAATAATGCAAAACCATCATGTGACATACCGTGAGATCGAGGCATCTCTAGGTATTAGTAACACCAGCATGCATAAGATCCTGTATAAGCATTTAGTCGTTAAGAAGCAATGTTCACGTTGGGTACCACACAATTTGACAACCGCTCAAAAAAGGACTTGCGCCGATTGGTGCCAAGAAATGCACAAAAAGTACAAAGGCGGTGTTTCAAAAAACATTTATAAAATCGTCACAATAAATCTTGGATCTGTACGTATGAGCCCGATAGTAAACAGGAGTCCACTGTATGGATATTCCAAGATGATCCAAAGCCAACAAAAGTTGTTCGCGCTCGAAGCACATCAAAACAAATGGTCGCCTGTTTTTCCGGAAAAAGCGGTCATGTTGCAACCGTGTATTTAGAGAGTTGTAGAACTGTCAATTCCGAATAGTACACAACTATTTGTTTGCCAAAAGATTTTGAAGAAATAAGGAAAACGAACAGAAAACGACGATCATTCTCCACCATGACAATGCGAGCTTTCACAGGTCGGTTCAAATAATTAAACATTTGACCGGGCAAACAATTCAATATTAGGCAAAACATTGAACTGATGAGCCATCCACCATACAGCTCTGATCTAGCACCCTGTGATTTCTTTTTGTTCCCACACGTGAAGAATAAACTTCGTGGTCAACGGTTTGCTAAGCCGAAAAAGGCAGTTGAGGCATTCAAAACTCATATTGCATTGATTTTCAAGGAGAATATTTTGAAAAGCAATAAAGCTATTTTCGATAATAAAAATTTTTTTTTTTGTTTGCTATTCTCGAAATATAAACGGCTACCCTCTTAAGTATTATTATTTGTCAAAGCTATTTTTGAATGGGAAATAACGATGTTTACAGTACACGCAGAAGATCTCTAACACTTTATTCTAGTTTTTTATTTTTGGTAAATGTGACGAGTTACCAAGACGTCGAGGAAAGGAAGGGAACCTTCAGATTCAATCTCCATGGTGAAATTTATGGAATCGTGTTGTGAATTTAAGAAAATAAGGAAATTGTTCAAGAAATCCCGACCGCGGTTCCAGCCCGGAAACCCAGAAGCAGATAGCATGGACCACGACCGCGGAAGTCTACGTACCAAATAGACAGGGTCTTTCCTATAAAATGATAAAAATATATAATGTACAGGAAAAGTTAAACACTCTGTATACTTTAAAATTTAGAAAATTCATGGAGTACTTGATCTCAAATAATTTTTAGATGAAACGTTTTTTAATCAAATGAAGCACCTACTTAACTAACGTGTAACGGACCGAATACAGGTAATTTCCACACACTGTATTTACATATAGCATAGTAATTCATTAATATTAAGAGGTATAGGAGCACAAGTAATACCAACTGTTTCTCACGATTATCACATTTCCTACGTGTTGTAAATTGAATTGTAAAAATTAGTGATGGACTAATTTGTTTGATAGTGCGAAACTCTTTAATGAAAATGTCCTCGCGGCTTCTCAAGTGGGTCAACATCTTCTTCGGAAACTGCTAGAAAACTAATTAGTCGACAATCATTCATTAAATAGATAAGAGGCTTTTAATTCTAGTTACAAGAAGATTAGTAATAGAGTTTAAAAGATTATAATAGATTACATCCGAGACTCTAAAGTAGAGAAAACTTTCCCTCTTCAAGTTGAAAAATATTCTTGCGGAAGTAGAGAAGGCTCGACTATAACAATACCATAATATAACTTTAGCACTTATAACGCTTCCACGATTAAGTAGGCGCTCCCTCTTAGGCAATATAAACACACTTATGACTAGCTGCTTCTTTATTCGTCAACACCGCCGTTGCTGAAAATAGGGTTCATATACTTTGGGAGAGTGGGTTTTGCACGAGCTGACATCTTTCCGCTCTAAAGTTTCGCTATGAAGGTAAATATACTTTTTATACTGTATCGATTCACTCTCACAATGGAATTATATCCAACCAAATAATACGTGTGTTATGTAAAATTCGCTTCGAAATACTTGACATTGTGCAGTATTTTTCTTAAAGTATAATACAGAAATTTACAGAAACGATTTGGTTTTCACTTACGTATTTATTATTACTATTTATTTAATTCATCGTGAGGTAGTTACATAGTACATTACGAGGGTGACTTATAAGTAAAGATATTCAGACACCGTGCATGAATATCGAGAAGAGGTGGTACGGATGTCTCCGGCTAGTCTGAATCGTCCCCGACGTATACAGGCTGTGTTATAGAATGCAGTAAAAACCAGTACGTAACTAGTACTGATTTTTACTGCGTTAGTAATGATTCGATATTGCATCGCAGTGTAATTATGAATGCAGATGAGGGTAATAACAGGCTGCTGTGCGCAGATGGTGTAAATAAACACCGATTTGCCGAATAAATTCACTTTGACAAGCAGTGAGAATGGAAAAGAAAAACGAATTTTTTAAATACAACATAATTTTTATTTTCCAATATATTCTCCTAAAAGAGCAATACATTTATTCCAACGGTGCTCCAATGCCCTTATGCCATCTCTAAAATGCTTGCAAAATACTCATTTACGAAAATTATAAGCTCGTCGTTAGACGAAAATTTCTTTCCACCTAGTGCCGTTTTCAATTTTGGAAAAAGGTGGAAGTCGGAAGGGGCTAGATCCGGCGAATAAGGCGCATGCGATACTAATTGCAAATGTAAATGTGGCACCTTTCTGAAGGTAATCGATGAGCAGAATGCCCAAATGAATCCCAAAAAATTGATGCCATCACCTTGTTTGCCGATAAAGTGGTTTTCGCTTTCTTTGGAGGTTTAGAACCACGTTCTAACAATTGTTTCAACTGTTGTTTAGTTTCGGGTGTACTGTAGTGTATCCAAGTTTCATCGCATGTAACAAATCGCCTACAAAAATCAACCGGATTCTGGTTATAAAGGTCCAAACACTCATTGGAAACGCGCAAACGAGTGAACTTTTGATCAGTCGTAAGCAATCGCGGCACCCATCTTGCCGAAAGCTTGGAAAGGCCGAATTCTTTCTTTAAAATGTGGTGTACGCGTTCTATTGAAATGTTTACCATGTCTGCTATCTCTCTCAGTTTGAGTCGTCGATCCTGTGTAATAATATAATATTATGGATTTTTATAATCATTTCCTTAAAAGTCACGATTTTGGGTGCTCCAGAGCGCGCTTCATCTACACAGCTTGTTCTACCACGTTTAAATTCATTTAGCCATCTACTTATTGTGGCGGATTATGGAGCAGATTCACCTAATGTTTCCTGTAACTCATCTTTTATTTCGGTAGCTTTCATACCCTTAATTACGAAGTATTTAATCACCGCACGATACTCTACTTTTTCCATTTTTCAATCAGCTGTTAAAAATAAACTAATCAACCGATTTATCTAAATATCGGAATGTAAACATATAAATAGGCAACCTAAATTACAGTGCATTTGTTTTACCAATTAGAGCGCCACCTATGTGTCATTCTCACTACTTGTCAAACTATCCTCGTAATGTGGAAAGAGGTTATATATCAACCTTAAAGACCACTACAAAATAAAAACGCATCAAATAAAGAAATAAATGACAGAAACTATAATATAACCTCAAATTTATTCAAAACAAACTCAGCTGCAACATATCTAGCGCTTGTGTGTAAACAAGGCTTCAATTTCGCAATGTTATATGTGTTTAAGAGACCAGAAAACGATCATGTGCTTATTACCCATATTTATTACTGTATCTGTTCGTAATACAGACTTAGAATTCTATATGATTACTGAGACTAGACATTGCACGCTGCGCGTCCTGCGGACAGCTTTTTCACTCAGGTTAACTTTATAACTTTTACTACAACTTCAAAAGTAATATCATAGAATTTAATAAGTAACTATTCCTCATATTTTCTTCGTGTTCAATATTGAAACACTCCAAATATACTTCAAAATAATTATGGTGAAGTGTTCGCAGTAAAGTTTTATTTGGCAAATAATATATAAGGAATTCTATAGAATGAAATACAACTGCAATTTAACGTCATCGAGTACTAGTGCAAACGGGAAGAAAAAAAAAACACGAAAGAACTGAAAAACGTTATAGGGAACTTTTAAATGAGTTTGAAGTTTTATGAAACTTCATCTTGCGAAATTAAAAGTACAATTAAGGGATTTATTACACCAGATGCGAGGAGAAAGTGAAAAAATTCCATGAAATAAAGCAGCTTAAGTGTATAAAATGAAGGACTGCGCTCTTTTTTTTACATCTCACATCTAACAACAATAAAACCTGCTTTTTTACAGTATCAGATAGAACGTGAGAGAAGTGTATACGTCGAAATAAACATTTTACGACGCTCTTTATTGACGTTTATTGTAAATATCTAAGGGAGGAAAATGTAGCGTTGAAATTCGTAATGGCATTTCTTCGACCCACATCTCTTCTAATTTTATGTCCTGTTAGATAGCTTATTTAAATCTCAGATTTATAATGCATATTTAAACTTGGAAATACAGAGGAAAGTAACTACAAGGTAGAGATATACGACTACTATTAACATGGTATTAAGTCTAAAGGGAAAAGGTTTAAACTCAATTTTATTTTCTCGTTAATCAAAGAGAATACATTTGTTTAATGTTAAACCTTCAAGGTAACGTACATTTTTTAAAAAGAACTTCGGTGTTGTGTCTTTCGTTATACGAGCGTGGTCCAAGAAGTACCCGACCCAACAAAGAAAACAAACATTTTGGAAAATAATATATTTATTTTTCAACATAATCTCCTTTTAGCTCTATACACTTTTCCCAGCGATGTTCAATAATTTCGATGCCTTTTTATAATAAGAACTGTCTTGCTCCTCAAAATAGCCATTAACTACCGACATCACTTCTTCATCGTTGGAAAATCTTTGACCACTGAGCCATTTTTTCAAGTTTGGGAACAGAAAATAATCCGAGGGGGCTAAATCTGGCGAATAGAGTGCATGAGGCAGCAAATCAAACTTTAATTCATTAATTTTGGTCATTGCAATAACGGATTTGTGAGCTGGTGCATTGTCTTGATGAAACAACACTTTCTTCTTAGCCAAATACGGCCGCTTTTGCTTGATTTCTTCGCTCAAACATTGTAATAAGTTCGCATAATACTCGTCGTTGATAGTTTTTTTCTTTTTCAAGATAGTCAATGAAAATTATTCCACGTACATCATGACCTTGCCTGCAGATGAAATGTCCTTCGCCTTCTTTGGAGCTGGTTCTCCCTTTTGAGTCCATTGTTTTAAATGTTCTTTTGTCTCGGGTGTGAAGTGATGGACCAATGTTCATCCACGGTTATAAAAGGGCGCAAAAATTCTGCTTTGTTGCTATGAAACTTCGCTAAACACTCAATTGAAACATCTCCACGACACTGTTTTTGCACGAGTGTGATCAAACGCGGCACCCACTTTGCACACAGCTTTCTCATGTCCAAATTTTCAGATAATTAGCGATGTACTACACTTTTTAAAATGCCTACTATGTCTGCTAGCTCGCGCACTTTCAGCCGACGATCATCCAGTACCGCTTTGTGGGTTTTCTTCACCATATCTGTAGTCATCACCTCATTTGGTCGACCACTGCGATGCTCGTCTTGGCAGCTCGTACAGCCTCGTTTAAACTCTGCTACCCAATATTTCACTGTTGCAAACTAAGGAGCAGACTCACCCAGAGTAGAACCCAGTTTATCTTTTATATCGGTTGGGCTGATGCCTTTCAAATAAAAGTATTGTATCACGTAACGATGACCAATTTTCTCCATTTTTACAAATTCACTGAAAACGTTCACTATTTATGGCTGCCAAACAAATACTAAACAACGTGGTGTGTTCAAACTTGAAACATATATTTTATAGATTGTGTACTTTCTAATATAGTGGCATTTTTCAAACAACTACGGCCATCTCTAGGTTAGTCCGGGTACTTATGGGAGCGCCCTCGTATTTTATTAATTTCCAACTGCAATTAGAGATTCAAATATGAATCCTTTTCTTACACAGAATGCACATTTATGATTCCGAATAGACATCTACTCTATATTAATTCCTTAATCTCTGTTATAGTTTAGGTTTTATTTATAAACAAATTAACTATTTACAAAATTTACATTATTACTCGGAGATTGAACATAATACAATATTATGGATTTTCATTTCCAATTCACCATTGTACAACATTATTTAGGTACATCCTGTTCTTTTATGGTTTTATTGATTTTGTATGTATCTTTAACAATATTATGTTTGCAGGTATGTACGTTTTTCTTTAAACTCTTGTTGCAATATGTTCAAATTGGTTGTGAAAGGTTAAAAGTACAATGTTGCTTACATACATTGGTATAACTTGATATGTTTAATATAATACAAAGAACAGCAGCCCCACAAAACGAAAATGTTTTTAAGTCAGTGTTTTATCGTTTATTGAGATTGTGGAATAAAAGTCTTGCACAATAAGAAAAATCTTGCAAGTTCGGAGGTACATGAAAACATAGAACCCTCAAAAATGTTAGCACGCGATCATTCGTCTCTGTACGATAACTTTTAAAAATACCAATTTTTGCCCTTTGTAAGAATTGAAATTTCCGTCAAAATAAAGAGTTTTGAATTCAGCTTTCGCGGTGTGTAAACATTAGTTCTCAACTAGTAGAATGCAAGCTTTCTACCGTTCATAACGAAATTATTCAAATTTTGGAGGTAATCCATTTACACAATCGAAGGACGGCATTTTGACATGGTTTTCCAAAGTTTTTTTTTTCTTTTAGAATTAAGACCAAAGAGTTACACAATTTTGAGTTCAGAATCGTCGAAAATGTGAGCACGTGAACATATGTCATCGTATGATAACTTTTGAAAAATATCAATTTTTGCGAGTATACCCCTTTGGCAAAATTGAGATTTTCGTCAAAATAAAAAAGTTTAAACTCAGTCTTCGCGGTATGTAAAATATTAGTTCTCAACTAGTAGAACACAAACTTTCTACTGTTCATAGCAAAATCATTTATACCTTGGAGATAATTAATAAAATTGAAAGACGGCATTTTGACATGGTTTTACAAAATTTTTTATTCTCTTAGGATTAAAACCAAAGAGCTAAACAAATTTTGACTTCAGAATCGATTTCAGAATCCTCGAAAATGTCAGCACGTGAACATTCGTCATCGTATGATAACTTTTGAAAAATACCAATTTTTGCGAGTACACCTCTGTCTGAGGTATTTTAAACATGCACAAAAACCTAAACACGAACGATTGCTTCCGTTCTGGCGTCTGTGGCAAACCAATAGATTTAGGTAACCAGTGCATATGCGCAGAACGTTAACTCCAGTACCGCAACGCCTCTACGTATTAAAAAATGGTTGACTTT
Organism: Dermolepida albohirtum; assembly: GCA_031893035.1. Taxonomy (NCBI): domain Eukaryota; kingdom Metazoa; phylum Arthropoda; class Insecta; order Coleoptera; family Scarabaeidae; genus Dermolepida; species Dermolepida albohirtum. Next base: position 22,947 of record JAVIWB010004447.1, on the reverse strand, counting down.
AAAAGCATGTCACATATATATACAGATATATTTATAATTATGTAAATTAAATTGTTAATGCAAATAGTATAAATAGATTTTGAAATATAAGAATTTCCCCCGATATTGGTAGTAAAACGTAAAACGAGATCTAAATAAATTTTATTACACCGTTTTTAATAAAATATTGTAAAAAATCACATTCGAATTCTTTATTTCTAGTTATTTATTTACACTTTTGTTTAAGTAAACTTTTACTAACGGTTATTTAAAATGCTAGGGGAATAAGTCTTATGAACAGCTGATCTAGTAATTTATTTCTGCTGCCCTCCAAATTTGCTTTTTTCTTCAAACATAGTTCTCCAGTTTTAGGCTATTTATTCCAATTCTTTTTAAATTTATCAGTATCGATGTATTTATTATTTTTTTTGTGTTATACAGGAAAGGAAATCTCTCAGATTACATTTTATGCAATTATTTCACGTATATGATGTATTTGCTATCGTAAACAATACTGTTTGATAAGCGTGCGCGGAAATACGTGTTCTAAATAAATCAGCCTTATCTCGGACTTCTATTATGATCAGTTTTATCTTAATTGAACTGAATATTGTTGAGATGATTTATGTCCAGAGCAATCGCTATTTCGAACATTTTTTTTGGGAATATAATTCGATAAAGACCTGGCATATACATACATATATATATTTTTATGATTTTTCTTTTATGATATGCAAAAAGTATTTAATAATTCCATAAAAATTATCATATTTTAAAAGAGTTAAATTTCGAATAAAGAAATTATTATTAATGCTTGTAATTTAAACGCCAATTTTTAAACACTAACTCATCCTAACTGCTTTCTGTTCTTCGCTCAACAGATACAGTATCCAACGGAAAACTAATTTTTTTACTTTGAAATCCCCAATAATTCTTCAATCTGACGATATGTTACATGACGATCTTTGATGATCGTGGGTACAGCATCGACGTTTTCCTGAGCGACTGCCGTTTTTGGTGAACCTGTCTTGGATCGTCGCTAAGAATAATCCGCCCGCATTTGAATTCATATCAACGAAAAATTGTTGACTGATGTGGTGCTTCATTGCCGAAAACGGAAAACAACTCGGTTAGACATTCTTGTTGAGATAATTGTCTTCAAAAATTATAAAAAGTTATTCTGCGAAAATGTTCTTTTTTTCAACTAACTTGTTAACTTTGACAGTTAGTTGTAACTACAATACTACACGTATCGCACTGAAAGTTTGTATTTAGGCTAACTAAAGATGGAGGTTAATTTTTAGCACTGATATTTCAACGTAATTTTGATGGAGCCTGGGGTTGGTTAACTTAATCACTGAAGGTTGATATATAAAAGAATGATACTAAAATTTCCCCATCTTCTAATTTACAGTCTTTAATCTTCTGAATAAATTCTATTGAATTAGTAAAACTGATAGGCTTTCAAGTTTTTCGGGCAAATTTTCGATTCTGAAATAATGGATTAATTAGAAATAAAAAAAAAATCCGGGATACCTCATGTCATTTCAAAGCAATCGGGACAAGCAGTTTGTAGGTTTACCTTTCCACCGTTTGACGAAAAATTTAAATAGTGTTTTTAAAGCGCGCGGTTTTCAAGTCACATTTCGGTTCACTATTTTCATAAAATCCCTTTTAGAAAATGCAAAAGACAAAGTCGGGGACAACAAGAAATCTGGAATTTACGGCATTAAATGTCTAGATTGCAGTAAACAATACATCGGCCAAACAAAACGATCGACAGAAACCCAGCATAAAGAACATATCGCGCATATAAAATTCAACCGGTCAGAAAAATCTGGTTTAGCAAAACACGTGTTGGAAAGTAATTATAGTGTTAACGCGGATTGTTTGCATTTGATAAAGAACCTGTGCAATTATCGCGAATTAGATACGTATGAAAGCATGTATATTTTGAAGAATAAAGGCCATGTGTTGAGCACTGACTCGGGGCGTAATAACTCGTCTCTCTTCGGTCTGCTAAATGACAGAAAAGTGACAGTGCAATAAATCACATGTAGGTATTTATCTGTTATGTCTCTGTTCTCTTTTAATGTCATTCATCTTAGTTTAAGTAAAACAATTTTTTAAAAAATCATGTGAAACGAATGTACAGTGTACGTTTTGGCTTTCAGCGGTACGGATCGCGTGCGGAATTTATTTCCGAATGGGTATTTCTTACCGTAGTTTTCCAGGTGTGACACTGTTTAATTGTCTGCTGATGATGACAACAGTTTCAGTGCAGTAGTTCAGCCCTGAAGATGTCCCATAAGAATGGGTACGAAACGTGGGCGGATATACAAGTGACGCGGTTCCAGCCCGGAAACCCAGAAGCAGATAGCATGGACCACGACCGCGGAAGTCTACGTACCAAATGACAACTTAGTTGTCGAAATACGTATACAGAATACGAAAATATGTATCAACCTTCAGTGATCATACTCATATTTGATTAGTGACACCCTCTATGACCCACTATACAAAACTTAAAAGACATCTCATATAAGCAACAATCACATGGCAAACCAACGGTCAACAAACAGAAAACAAGCAGAACAAAAAAGTAGATCAGGTGTTGAAAATCCTTGTCTTCTATATTTCAACAATCCTGGAGCGTATCTATTACTTCGATTTTTAGGAAATTGGTAACAGCAGTTTTAAATTTTATATTTCCCAAATTTCTTACTTCCCCAGGTATCTTATTGTGAGTTCGTCGGTCGTGAAAGCCCACGAAACTTTAATATAAGCTTGTTAGACAACGTAAATTACATAATTTCCAAACGAAAACAATTTACGTTTTACATGTAGAATGTTTTATTTTTCCCATGCGCTTTTCACAATACCAATTAACCGTTGAACAAATATTACAAAGCGCACATTTTCCACTTTGAGGATTTATGTTTTAAAATTGCGAAAAGGTGAACAACTACGTTTTCCAAAGAGTATCATTGAGGAGAGAAACTACATTCGCTTTATAGTTTCAAGAGGTTTTTGTCAGTAATGTCACGTCGCACCATAAAGGTTTGAGTATACAAAGTAAATCTATTCAATACATACATGAAATATTCACGTAATAGAATTCTACATAAACTCCTTTATCCTGTACTTAAACTTGAAATATAAAGTTTTATTTCGAGAATTATTACCGATTGAAAGATTTATAATAAATTCGAAGCTGCACGTATGTTTCTTTCTTTTTCTAAACGGAAAGCTACATTTCTTTCTTTTTCCAAGTGAAATAAAACACTTCACACTTATGCTCGTACAATTTATTCTAAGTTAATGTAAACTAAGCTAAATAATTTTCTAGTTTTCGGTGACTTTATTAGACAAGCTCCTTCAACAGTAAATACGAAAATTAACCATGAATTAATCAGCCGGTACACTTACTTCAGATGCCAGTATTAGTCCGTAGTTAGAACTCGTCTTTTACAGAATGCTCGCGACCGTAATACACTTAGTTTATGGACACTAATAGCAATAAACTGGAATTCAATTTATCAAAAAACTTCTTCTATGCACTTTATACGTAATCGAACTGCCGTGTTCTACAAGGATAGTTTGACAAGTAGTGAGAATGACACATAGGTGGCGCTCTAATTGGTAAAACAAATACACTGTAATTTAGGTTGCCTATTTATATGTTTACATTCCGATATTTAGATAAATCGGTTGATTAGCTTATTTTCGACAGCTGATTGAAAAAGAAGCAACACGTCGTTTTGTTAAAATGGAAAAAGCAGAGTATCGTGCGGTGATTAAATACTTCGTAATTAAGGGTATGAAAGCTACTGAAACAAAAGATGAATTACGGGAAACATTAGGTGAATCTGCTCCATCATCCGCCACAATAAGTAGATGGGTAAATGAATTTAAACGTGGTAGAAGAAGCTGTGTTGATGAAGCGTGCTCTGGAGCACCCAAAATCGTGACTTCTAAGGAAATGATTATAAAAATCCATAATATTATCGCGCAAGATCGACGACTCAAAGTGAGGGAGATAGCAGACATGGTAACATTTCAACAGAACGCATACACCACATGTTAATGAAAGAATTGGGTCTTTCCAAGCTCTCGGTAAGATGGGTGCCGCGATTGCTTACAACTGATCAAAAGTTCACTCGTTTGCGCATTTCCAATGAGTGTTTGGACCTTTATAAGCGGAATCCGGTTGCTTTTTGTAGGCGATTTATTACTTGCGATGAAACTTGGATACACTACAGTACACCCGAATCTAAACAACAATCGAAACAATGGTTAGAACGTGGTTCTGTACCTCCAAATAAAGCGAAAATCTCTTTATCGGCAGACAAGGTGATGGCATCAATTTTTTGGGATTCAAAGAGCATTTTGCTCATTGATTACTTTCAGAAAGGTGCCACAATAAACGGACAATATTATGCAAGAACTTTGCAAGCCTCCCGGAAACGCATTTTAGAGATGACACAAGGGCATTGGAGCACCATTGGAATAAATGTATTGCTCTCTTAGGAGAATATATTGAAAAATAAAAATTATTTTGTATTTAAAAAATTCGTTTTTCTTTTCCATTCTCACTACTTGTCAAACTACCCTCGTATTTACATGTCAAAAGATAGATAAAATCGAAACGTTGATCTTTTGTTTTTGAAATAATTAAGAAAACAATATCTTCCTCTAGCGTCCAAACATGCAATTGTTCGAAAGAAGTTCGTGTTTGTCTCGCCAAATGTACAGCACTGTCCGCTGTGTATAAAGGCAGAATATTTTTAAACTTGACATGACGCCATTAGGTGAACGTCTGAGATCAATTCATATATTAATAAGACCTCATAATGGTACTTATAATGGTAATTTTTTGGATAAAATATTTTTATTTTCTATTTTTATTTTTAATTTCATTCAAAGAATAATGTTAGTTAAGTTGTATTTTCAAAAGTAAATATTTTACGATAATGTTCAGAAGGGAGGTCTTAATATTTTATGGTATTTATATTAATTTAATTTATGTATATTTATGTGTATTTTCCCTTAATGTGTTATTAGTATAGGTCTCAGAAAGGATCTATTTATACAAGGGATATAAATGTATTGTATAGTCGGAATGCATTTACATTCGTTTTCTAGATTTAATCTTAAGGATGTAAAAAATGATAATCCTTTAAATACAGCTCATATTCCTACGCTTATTGTACCTATTAGGTATTAAATATATTTATTTGTATATTCCTGAATGTAGTCCCTGAAAGGTTTTTGCTGATGTATTGATGGTTGTTATATTACATATAGAGTTGAGAAATTTTTTCCGTGGGCAAGGATCGTACCAAGGTGAGTGTACAGACAAACGGACGACCTTGCAATACATGTGTTTTTTCAAGGTTTTTTCCTCCTTGGATTACGCCAAAAGATTTAGAAAAATTTTGAAATCAAAATCGTTCTTGAGATCTTTGAAAATGTCAGCACATGAGCATTCGTTAACGTACAATCACTTTCCAAAAATTCCAATTTAAAAAATTTAAATTATTCGCTAAAAGAATTTCCGAATTTAGCCTTTACATTACATAACATAGTAGTTTTGGATCACTGCCTTTGACAGCAAAATTAGTTAAATTTTGGAGAGAACCCATTTACATGATCAAAAGTTCACATTTTCACGTGTTTTTTATAGTCTTTATTCTCCTTGGATAACATCAAAAAAGTTGCGCCAAATTCTAAAATCAAAATCGTTCTTAAAAGTTCCGACTTTGACCTTCGTATTACATAACGGAGTGGATCGGAACTGGCAGAATGTAAACTCACTGTCTTTTATAGCAAAATCATCCAAACTTTGGAGAAAATTCATTTACATGCCAAGTTCATATTTTCACGTGATTTCCTTCAAAGTTCTTATTCTCCTTGGACTACGCCAAAAGATGTAGAAAAATTTGGAAATCATAATCGTTTTTAAGACCTTCGAAAATGTCAGCACACGAGCATTCGGTAATGTACGGTCACTTTTCAAAAACGCCAATTTTTGTGAGTATACCCCTTTGAAAAATTCGAGTTTTTCGTCAAAATGAAAACTTCCGAATTTAGCTTTCATATTACATAACGGAGTGGCTCGGGACTAGCAGAATATAAACTCACTGTCTTTTATAGCAAAATCATCCAAACTTTGGAGAAAATTCATTTACATGCCAAGTTCACATTTTCACGTGATTTCCTTCGAAGTTTTTATTCTGCTTGGATTATGCCAAAAGAGTTAGAAAAATTTGGAAATCATAATCGTTCTTAGGACCTTCGAAAATGTCAGCACACGAGGATTCGGTAATGTACGGTCACTTTTCAAAAACGCCAATTTTTGCGAGTATACCCCTTTGAAAAATTCGAGTTTTTCGTCAAAATGAAAAGTTCCGAATTTCACCTTCATATTACATAAGGAAGTGGCCCTGGACTTGCAGAATATAAACACACTGCTTTTTACAGCAAAATCTTTCAAACCTTGGAGAAAATCCATTTACACACCCAAAAGTTCACATTTTCACGTGTTTTTCCAAGGTTTTTGTTCTTCTTGGATTACACTAAGAGAGTTACCAAATTTTGAAAACGAAATCGTTCTTAAGACCTTGGAAGATGTCAACACACGAGCATTCGTTAACGTACAATCGCTTTTGAAAAATACCAATTTTTGCGAAAAAAAAAATTCGAGTTTTCGGTCAAAATAAAATTTTTCGAATTTAGCCTTCGTATTACATAACGGAGTAGCTGTGGACTTGCAGAATACAAACTCACTATTTTTTACAGTAAAATATTTCAAACTTTGGAGAAAATCCATTTACACGCTTAGAAGTTCACATTTTCACGTGTTTTTCCAAGGTTTTTATTCTTCTTGGATTATACAAAGAGAGTTACCAAATTTTGAAAACATAATCATTCTTAAGACCTTAGAAGATGTCAACACCTGAGCATTCGTTAACGTACAATCACTTTTGAAAAATACCAATTTTTGCGATATCTGTGTGTCATACAAAAATCAGATCTCTAGCGTTCATTGTTTCTTAGACATTTTTGTCTACAAGTTCATTTTAGGCGTAGAAATTATGTAACACATTCTTAAGCTCTGGTAATCTTGTCATGGAACACGCGATATATATCCAGTTATCTGTCTAATTTGCTCTTCCCATATGGTTGTCCTGCCCTATTTTTTTCTGGTGTTTTTACTTCGAACGCTTCCCTGGAAATTCTGTCTTCTTAAATTCTACACATACGAGTATATGTGTTCGAGTATTTTAGCTAACTCGTATGTTATTCTTCAATTATTTCTTAAATCGGTATTATCTCAATTTCTTTCTGTTGATTTATTCCATCTTTTCTGGTAATTCTTCCGATTTTTCTTAGAATCCCCGTTCCTATTGCTTCAATCTTGCTCGCTGCTCATCTCGTTATAGTCCATGATTCACTTCAGTATACCAAGAATGGTCTTACCACACTTTTGTATGTGTCGTTTTAAATCTCTTTAGGAGCTTTTCTTTATGCAAAGAATGGGTTTTTCAACAAATTATATAAACTTTTTCCGGCTTTCTAGCTCTCTCTGCTATTTGCTTGTCCATTTTTGTTCTTTATTTATTGGGTTGGCAACTAAGTACTTTCGGTTTTGTAGTATAAAATAAAACACTTTTTTTAAACAAAGAAAAGCTTTTTATCAATTATATATTTTCCATTTTGCTCAATGACCTTTTGCCATCTTTCTTTCAGCCGCATGATTCCGCGCTCATAAAATTTCTGGTCCTTATCAGCAAATAACTGAACCAGGTGCGAGTGAAGGTCATCGTCATTTGTGAAAGTTTTACCATTCAAAGAATTCTGCAAACTTCGAAATAAATGGTAATCAGATGGTGCTAGATCAGGGCTGTATTGGGGATGTGGCATCACTTCCCAGCCAAGCTCCAATAGTTTCCCACGAGTTGCCAAAGATGTGTGAGGCCTTGCATTATCACGGTGGAAAACTACACCTTTCCGATTTGACAATTCTGGCCGTTTTTCTTTGATTGCTTCATCCAGTTTTATTAATTGTTGACAATAAACATCAAAATTGATCGTTTGGCTCCTTGGAAGCAGCTCAAAAAACACAACACCTTTGTAATCCCACCAAACTGACAGCATGATCTTTTTTGGATGCAATTCAGCTTTCGATGTGGTTTGAGCTGATTTATCGTGTTTGCTCCATGATCGTTTTCGAACTATGTTACTGTACAGGACCCATTTTTCATCACCAGTGATGATTCTTTTTAAGAAAGGGTCGGTTTCATTTCGTCTAAGGTGCATGTCGCAAAAGTTGATTCTTTGTGTTAAATGAATTTCTTTCAATTTGTGAGGTACCCAAATATCAAGCTTCTTAACTAGCCCATTTTAAATGTTTTTCAATTGTTTTGTGCGATACATGTAGCCTCTCCCTCCGCAACCTCTCGAACAGTTATATGACGATCCTCTTCAATTATGACTTTGATTTGGTCATCATCAACTTCAGTAGGCCGACCAGAACGTTGCTCACCTTTGAGGGAAAAATCTCCAGAACGGAATTTTTTATACCAATTCTGACACGTGCGCTCTGTTAAGCAAATAGCACCATAAGCTTCACATATCTGTTTGTGAACCGCAGCAGCTTTCTTTCCTTTATGGAAATAAAATAGTAAAATATGTCGAAAATGTTCGTTTCTGCACTTCATTTAAAATTAACCCACAACTAATAGCTTTAATAAAAATCACGCACTACTTGCTTCTGAAGATACGTCAATGTGACTAGTATCACGCGGCAAACGGTAAAGTACAGCACTAACATACGTTATACAAAAAATAAAGCAACGCTCTCTATTAGTAAAAACCGAAAGTACTTATTTGCCAACCCAATATTTTCTATTTCTGTTTTACTATTTGTGATCTATCTTATTTGCTCTTGTTTTTAACTTCTGCTGGTATTTAGAGGGGGGTTACATTTATCGCATCTAATTAAGTGAATACAAGAGCTAGGAATCTACAATTCACTGTTCATATATTAATGAATTATTACAGTGTTTTAGTGTAATGTCAATATCTATGGAATCTATTTTAAATGACTTTATCCATTGTAACGCTTTCTAATCCTTTTATAGAGGTACGTATAACATTTTACTTTATACATGAAGAACCGCAACAGCTCGGTATAAATCTAGATTAGCATTGAATTTATTATCTATTATTTAGAGCGTAGTGTTACTTAAAACTTCCAATGCGGGTTAATACTGATTTATTTATATTTAAAAACGGATTTTGAAAACATCGAAATGAACCGGAGAGGGTGCAAAATTGTCAACTTTACTAATGAAGGCGATTAGCACTGTCTGTCTCTTGTCGAAATCGAGCTGCAAGTTAATGGAAAACATTCTCTCATTAAACGACTCTCTATGCGTTCTCACTCTTCGAACTGAGTCGCATAATCGGATGAGTGGAGAGAGAGAATTGCACCAAAAACAAAGGGGCTGATGAGGTCGAACTCGGAGAGAGTAAAGTGTCGCCTCCGCGTGTATATTTTTTCCCGTCTCCGTGCAGAATTGTACTCCGACCGGGTGTTTCAAATTTTCATGAAACACACACAAAAAGGGGTACACATTTGCTTAGTGTGTTTTCGTGTTCTTTTTTCTTTACGCACTACTAAGCAAGTTAATGTAACTGGATTTACTTAGGACGTTTTCGTTTGCGTGGGAGGATTTTAGTACTTACCTAAACACGGATTTATTCATGCTACTCTTACGTTTCGGTAGCAAAGAAATTTATGTTACGTAATATCCTACGAAATCCAAGTAAATTATAGTTTCTTTTTCGTGGCAATTATATGAAAGAGAACAATAAAATTAATTTATTACATTCACTACATGTATGGAGGAGAGCTGCTGTTAAAATTTTGGGATAAAAGTACATAACAACGCTTAGAATTAAAAATAAATGATAATATCGCTTGCAATTTATACATTTTCTAATGCAAAACTTCAAATTTGGAAGCACTTTCTTTGAAAAATTTTATTTTTTTGAACTTAAAAGCACAAATAAAAAAGCAAGAAGAGACGTTTAGAAGATGGGCATTAGATGACAGCTAGAGGATACTGAAACGTTCTGTCCTGCGCTTAATAGGACTTTAAATCAACGCCCGTATTCTTACCTATCTAGCGATCCTCTCGCTTAACTTTCAGGGTGCTAACTAACTCAAAATAGTTGCGGAGAGTGGGGGAGGGGTCCCTGTTAGTAAGATGTGATAGGACGCCACAATATTGTTAGCCTGAAAACCCCTATGCCAATATTGAAGCAATGGATAAAAAGAAATACGTTCGTTATTCAATTAACTAAAACCCTAAAGATAAGGGCCCCCTTGTCTTTAGGGTTTTAGTTTTCTTTCGAAAAAAAAAAAACAAGAAATTCGGGTCTATACGAGTTTATTGTGTGTTCAAAATTTTGATTCACGATGCGTAAAATGTAATGGTTTATGGTAATTTTGATGGAGCCTGTGGTTCGTTAACTTAATCACTGAAGGTTGATATGTAACTCTTTTCGACATTAATTTTCGTATTATGTAGATGTATTTCGACAATTAAGTTGTCATCATCAGCAGATAATAAAACAGTGTCGCGCCTGGAAAACTACAGCAAAAATACCAGTACAAAACCAAATTCCGCACACGGTCTGTACCGTTGTGTGCCAAAGGGCACACTGAGTGTGCCCTTTGGCTTTTAACGGTACAGACCGTTGTATGATGACGAATAACTATTGAAAGAACATAAAAGGAAACCTTACGTTATTGTTGTTAATTCTAAATAAAATACGAGAAAATATTTCCCTTCTGTACGTATACCTGGTTTGCACAACATTATACAATAGTATATGTGCCCCTTATTGGACACTTGCCAATAATAACAGAGCACACTAACAAAATAATTGTCAAAAAAAAATTATACAGATTAAGTTCAGATTTCCACAGAATTAGAAGTTACTTAAATGTTGAATGAAATAACAAAAGTTTAAATTTGACTGTGGTTTCAAAAAACGAACGTTTAAGCGAATTAAAAGAAAAATTACAATAGTTGGCTGATGGCAAACTATTTACTTCTTAACGAGCAAAAATGGGCAGTTTAAAGCTAACCGTACCACAAACCTTTAATTAAGTTAGAATTTTCAAAGCGGGCCACATCTTTCTGTAAAATACTATTTATATACTTAAAAGGCCCTGGATTGATCAAGTCAATATGACAACAAACGAAGAGAAACTAAAGAATTGGTGAAGAGAATCAAACAAAAAGCATAGAAGGAGTTCGGAAACTAATTAAATAAGGGATATAAGGAAACAATCGAAAATTTTGGAGCACAATCAAAGGGCTAGGAGTGATAAGTAAGAAAATAGATACAGGCGTAAGAAATAAAAACAATATAATTAAAACTAGTGCTTCGGAAAAAATGGAAGTGCGATGTAACTATAAAGAAAACTTGATCTAAAATATGAAGATAAAATACAGCTAGTAAAAGTAAATATATCTAGGCAATAAGAAAACGAAAACTATCTAAATAAAATAGGCATTAAACAGTCAGCAGGCGAATCAATGTTCTTAAATATTATAAACTTCTATAACTCAGCACAGATAGACGATGCCGGCAAATGGCGTCTAAACAGGCGCAAAACATGCTGGGTGTAGACGCGCACTTACTCTCCTTTACAAACGGACCTTATTTAAAAAACTAACCTTCGTGTAAATAAAATATCTAAACAAACAAACAACATCAATGTTCGTACTCCGTATACGTATTTAGACAACTAAGTTGTCATCATCAGCATATTGCTTGTACAGAAGAGTTCTCACACACACACATCCCTCCAAAACCTAAACAGAGATGGCGTTCTTAAAATATCCGTAAGTTAATATTTCAAGTCGTTTAGATATTTCTTTCTCTATTCAATCGGGAAATATTTATATTTGCTGCTTATTGCACTTGCTCGATAATGTGTTTACATACGAAACTACCTTCACGAGCTGTTTTAAAACAACGTTTAAAGATTTTAAGGCAGTAATTCTTTGCTTTTGAATTGCGGCCCCTAGAAAGTGCCTCAAAGGTTGACAATCACTAAACTCAGGAAAATAAAAGCAATGAAGTACACTTTGACACGTCGTCAGCAAAAAAAACTTTTTAAAATTCTTCGCTAGCACGACTAAATAATTTTCAATGGATACAAAAAACAACTTTAATATATTGCTCTTCGACTTTGCAAATTTTACAAATTCTTCCACATTTGCAAACATTTTTTTGCTTTATATTCCTGCTCCACAACTCCAATCTTCGAGAAAAAGCACTAAGGCACCCTTAGGTAAGCTACACCTTGAGTGACCGCCTTCGAATGATCAAATCAACCCTCGGGTAGGTTATTTTTCCTTTTTTAACTAGCTATAGTTTCTTTCTTTTTATTAATTTTGAGCTTTCAAGCTCAAAATTAACTTTGCTATAAAATTGAAGAAATCAAATATTGAAACCCAAATGGTCAAATTAATAATGCAAGATATTAATATTGGGTTGGCAACTAAGTACTTTCGGTTTTTACTGATAGAGAGCGTTGCTTTATTTTTTGTATAACGTATGTTAGTGCTGTACTTTACCGTTTGTCGCGTGATACTAGTCACATTGACGTAACTTCAGAAGCAAGTAGTGCGTGATTTTTATTAAAGCTATTAGTTGTGGGTTAATCTTAAATGGAGTGCAGAAACGAACATTTTCGACATATTTTACTATTTTATTTCCGTAAAAGATAGAGAGACAAAAAGATATGTGAAGTTTATGGTGCTAATTGCTCAACAGAGCGCACGTGTCAGAATTGGTATAAAAAATTCCGTTCTGGAGATTTTTCCCTCAAAGATGAGCAACGTTCTGGTCGGCCTACTGAAGTTGATGATGACCAAATCAAAGCCATAATTGAAGAGGATCGTCATATAACTGTTCGAGAGGTTACGGAGAGGCTATATGTATCGCACACAACAATTGAAAAACATTTAAAATGTCTTGGGCTAGTTAAGAAGCTTGATATTTGGGTACCTCACGAATTGAATGAAATTCATTTAACACAAAGAATCAACTTTTGCGATATGCACTTTAGACGAAATGAAACCGAACCCTTTCTTAAAAAGAATCATCACTGGTGATGAAAAATGAGTCCTGTACAGTAACATAGTTCGAAAGCGATCATGGAGCAAACACGATAAACCAGCTCAAACCACATCGAAAACTGACTGCATCCAAAAAAGATCATGCTATCAGTTTGGTGGGATTACAAAGGTGTTGTGTTTTTTGAGCTGCTTCCAAGGAACCAAACGATCAATTCTGATATTTACTGTCAACAATTAATAAAACTGGATGAAGCAATCAAAGAAAAATTGCCAGAATTGTCAAATCGGAAAGGTGTAGTTTTCCACCAAGATAATGCAAGGCCTCACACATCTTTGGCAGCTCGTGGGAAACTATTGGAGCTTGGCTGGGAAGTGATGCCACATCCCCCATACAGCCCTGATCTAGCACCATCTGATTACCATTTATTTCGAAGTTTGCAGAATTCTTTGAATGATAAAACTTTCACAAATGACGATGACCTTCACTCGCACCTGGTTCAGTTTTTTTGCTGATAAGGACCAGAAATTTTATGAGCGCGGAATCATACAGCTTAAAGAAAGATGGCAAAAGGTCATTGAGCAAAATGGAAAATATATAATTGATTAAAAACTATTCTTTGTTTAAAAAAAAGTGTTTTATTTTATACTACAAAATCGAAAGTACTTAGTTGCCAACCCAATATTACCTTCATTTAGTTGTCGATAAATTGTGCTCAACGAGTCTTAATTAAAAAAACTATTCTAGCGTGATAAGCCCCAAATTAATTTCTAATATCATGGTCCAGAACGACTGATATATTTTCCTAGTTAATCCAAATGTCCACCCCGCACATCCGACTGTACTTCCGATAAAATTAATTAAATAAAAGCTACATCGGCGTATTAAAAAAGAATCGCCAATTTTCCCAAAGTCCTAAAATATAATTCGTGTATTCTCTACCTGTTCCAGAGACATTATCTGTTAGTTTAGTAGAGTATTGAAGTCGGATACCAGATAAATGTAATGGTATTACTTTTTAAGTTATGTAGTCACGCAAAGGATGTTAAGCTCCCTTTTGGCCGTTCCACTGATTTTAGTTTCATTGCCCGCAATAAAACCTGACCGCGGACATCTAACTTACGGTCGCAGACACAGAAATTAAACAACTGCTGCGATATATTAAGTTTTATGCCTGATGTTGTCACACTAATTGTCTGTGTAAGTGCCACCGGAAGAATATTTTCCTTTATTAGGTAATATACAGCCGCTTAAGCTGGTCCAAACAGATTGTGGAAAATAATTATCAAAGGAAATGAATGGCGATTTAACTGCGCAGTTATATTTCGTGTTTACGCTTTTGTTTTTCTTTATTATACGAAGCGTATCAGAATATGTGGATAATCTCTTCATAATGCAAAAGTTCATGCAAGAATAACGCGCTGAGTGTTCACATTTCAATTTTTACCGTTAGTATCTCGGTTACTAGATCTTCTCTATAATTCTATAACGAAGAAACAGATCAGGAAACGATTTCGCAGCGTAAATTGTTCATTTATATGACGGGATTTAGGGTAAATTTCCATTTTATACGTTATTTAGACGGACTATTTACATTTAATCACTTAAAGTTGATATATAACCCCTTTCCACATTCAAAATTATCAAAACGTTTTAAATATGAAATTTCCTTTTTGATAATAAATTTAATTTTAAAACTATTATCAGATTAATTTAAAAAAGAACGAAAAAATTATTTATTTTCACGCTGCAGACAAATAGTATTTTTAACAAATACAGCTTATCCGGTATAAAGAACTATTGCGTATTTATGTACGCAATAGTTCAATCGGCCAGAAAAATCCGTTTTAGCAATGTGTTGGAAAGTAGTCATAGTGTTAACGCGGATTGTTTGCATTTGATAAAGAATGTGTGTAATTATCGCGAATTAGATACGTATGAAAGCATGTACATTTTGAAGAATAAAGGCCATGTGTTGAACACTGACCTGGGGCCCAACCATAACTCATGTCTCTTTGGTCTCTTAAACGACAGATAAGGAAGAGTGCAATAAACCGCTTGTAGGTATTTGTCTTTCCTGCCCCCCCTTTTCCTTTTTTCTGTTGTCTTTTATCGTAGTTGAAGACCAGAACACAATCTTTTTAAAAATTATGTGAAACGAATATACAGTGTGCGTTCTGGCTTTCAAGAGTATACGCACGAAAGAAATGCCGTACACGATCTGTACCGTCGAAAGCCAAAACGCACACTCGGTGTGCGTTTAATGTGGAAAGGGGTTTATATACAAAGAACGAGACCGAAAAAATTTGAAGATGCGGAACTGCAGGAGTTATTGGATGAAGAGCCAACCCAAACTCAAAATCAATTGGCAGAAACGTTAAACGTGGTTCAAGAAACGATTAGCGATCAATTACGAGCAATGGGAAATATTCAAAAGATGAGAAAATGTGTGCTACATCAATTAAATGACAGGCAAATGGAAAATAGGAAAATCGTGCGTGAAATGCTGCTTCAAAGGTATGATCGGAAGTCATTTCTGCGTCGAATAGTGATGGGTGATAAAAAATGTATTTATTTCGAAAACCCTGAGTGCAAAAGGTCATGGTTATCATCTGGCGAAGCCGGCGCATCAACTCCATGGCCAAATCGTTTTGGTCGCAAGACAATGCTCTGTGTTTGGTGGGACCAGAGTGGCGTCGTGTATTACGAACTGTTAAACCCTGGTGAAACAGTAAATACTGTTCGTTACCGACAACAAATTGTCAATTTGAACTACCCATTGATATAAAAACGTCCAGAATGGACCCGAAGATACAGTAAAGTGATTTTACAGCACCATAACGCGCCGTATCATACAGCAAAACTGGTCGAGGAAGCATTGAAAGCACCAGGATGGCACCCGCCGTACTCTCCAGAACTTGCCCCATCCGCCTATCACCTTTTCGCATCAATGGGACTCGCGCTTACAGACCAGCACTTCGCCAATTTCGGAGTTGGCTCGACGAATGGTTTTGCTCAAAGGACAAACAGTTTTTTTGGGATGACATCCACAAATTGCCTAAAAGACGAGTAAGATGTGTAGGCTCAAATGGCCAATACTGCGAATAAATGAATTTTTTCATTTTCTTGAAAATTACGCAGTTTTTTTTACAAAAAAATCGGTAATGACTTTCCGGCATAATAAACACGTCGTGGCAATTAATAACGCTTATAATATTTTAAACACGGTTATTATTTCGCTTTAAAATCATATCTTTATTATTGGAAAAGCCTTTATTACTTATTGTGAATTTTTAAAATTCTCATTCCTCCATCACTTTGATGCGTTTGTGTATGTCCAGCATTTCAAAATTAATGCTTCGGTTGGATGAACACGAATACATATAATCGTAATTAAAGAATAAAATGGAGCAACAGTTGTAACATCCGGTATCTATTGGTCGACTTGTGCATGTCAAAATAAATGAATCCACGCGAATCACGCTAGCGGCAAATCATACTCGCTAATTATGTCGCTACTGTCATAGTAGCAAACAAATTAATGCTGTAATTTAACTAAAATAGCCTAACCTAATTTTATGGTCACATGCGAACCGTCGAATGAATCGTTTCATGTTGTCAGACGTATCAGTCATTCATTACATATAATTTCTAGATATTTAGTGCCAAAATACAGTTAATTGTTAACAAAAACTAAACTAAAAGCTTTTTTTTTAATCACCTGAGTTCGTAAAAGTTTTATTTAAAAAAAACAAGAACGTGAATCCTAATTTACATATGTATTAAAAAAAGCATATAGACTTTATATTTATGATTAAAATATCGTTATTATAATGTTGCGTAGTACGAGGATAGTTCGACAAGTAGTGAGAATGACACATAGGTGGCGCTCTAATTGGTAAAATAAATGCACTGTAATTTAGGTTGCCTATTTATATGTTTACATTCCGATATTTTTTATTTTAGAGGCAATTTATGTAGCTTTTACAGGAAAAAGGGAAAATTGAATTTAATAACAAAAAAGGTAATTTGTTCCCAATAATTAAAACCAAACAGGGGTCGTAAAAGTCAAATCGATTCATAATTTATTTACAAGACAGATACGGATATCTCAAAAATCAATGTTAGAGAATGAAGTGGAATTTTGTTAATGAAATCGATACGTTTTGATTGACTTGGGATTTTGAAAAGTACGAGGATAGTTTGACAAGTAGTGAGAATGACATATAAGTGGCGCTCTAATTGGTAAAATGTATTTATATGTTTACATTCCGCTATTTAGATAAATCGGTTGATTAGTTTATTTTTGACAGCCGATTGAAAAAGAAGCAACACGGCGTTTTGTTAAAATGGAAAAAGCAGAGTATCGTGCGGTGATTAAATACTTCGTAATTAATGGTATGAAAGCTACCGAAATAAAAGACGAGTTACGGGAAACATTAGGTGAATCTGCTCCATCATCCGCTACAATAAGTAGATGGGCAAATGAATTTAAACGTGGTAGAACAAGCTGTGTTGATGAAGCGCGCTCTGGAGCACCCAAAATCGTGACCTCTAAGGAAATGATTATAAAAATCTATAACATTATTACGCAAGATCGACGACTCAAAGTGAGAGAGATAGCAGACATGGTAAACATTTCAATAGAACGCGTACACCACATTTCAACGAAAGAATTGGGCCTTTCCAAGCTTTGGGCAAGATGGGTGCCGCGACTGCTTACGACTGATCAAAAGTTCACTCGTTTGCGCATTTCCAATGAGTATTTGGACCTTTATAAGCGGAATCCGGTTGATTTTTGTAGGCAATTTGTTACTTGCGATGAAACTTGGATACACTACAGTACACCCGAAACTAAACAACAGTCGAAACAATGGTTATAACGTGGTTCTGCACCTCCAAAGAAAGCGAAAACCACTTTATCGGCGAACAAGGTGATAGCATCAATTTTTTGGGATTCAAAGGGCATTTTGCTCATTGATTACCTTCAGAAAGGTGCCACAATAAATGCGCAATATTATACAGAACTTCTACAAAAATTACATGTTGAGATTCCTGCTAAACGGCCAGGAATAGCAAAGAAAAAATTCTGTTTCACCAAGACAACGCTCCCTCGCATACCAGCACAGTTGCGATGTCCAAAATCCACGAGTTGCATTTCCAATTAGTACCGCATGCGCTTTATTCGCCGGATCTAGTCCCTTCCGACTTCCACCTTTTACCAAAATTGAAAACGGCACTAGGTGGAAAGAAATTTTCGTCTAACGACGAGCTTATCATCTTCGTAAATGAGTATTTTGCAAGCCTTCCGCAATCGCATTTTAGAGATGGCATAATTGGAGCACCGTTGGAATAAATGTATTGCTCTTTTAGGAGAATATATTGAAAAATAAAAATTATTTTGTATTTAAAAAATTCGTTTTCCTTTTCCATTCTCACTACTTGTCAAACTACCCTCGTATATTCTGTCGTTTATTTGGATTCGTAATTTGCAAATCTGTTGGACAATCCTGCAACATATTATACGTTTAAGAACACTACACGTACCAGTAATAATATCCCAAGAATTCTGTGTATAGTCGGATATTTAAATAATAACTGAAAAAGTATTTTGTTCAGGCTTTGTTTCCTGTCTTTAGTATCTGACATAAATTTAATTAGATTAGTGTTAGTTATTTCAGAAGCATGTACCTAGTTAACTTTTAACTCATTTAGTGCGCCACGCGGTCTTGCTCTGTAATTATTCTATTGTCGTTATTCCATCCGTTGCGTTCGGACGCTGCAGTCGTCCTTTTTGTTTTAATTACGAATAGATTTCTGTACGGAAAGATGTGCCAATTAAAGTAGGAAACTGCATTACGATCGCGTGCACTAAATTAACATTTCGTTCCATTACTTCGGCAATATCGGTCGATTAAATACGTGTTAATAATATAATTTATCCATACTGACGATCACCGCATTACCTTCGATAAAGTGTACGGCAAAGGTTGTAAAGCTTTAACGTGTAAAATTATTATTCAAATATCCGAAGTAAATATTACTCAGGCGGAATAATCACCTTCTCTACACATTGGAGTATATAATTAAAACAATGGTAATGTGATTTGAAACATAACGGATAATTAATGGAAGCTGAAATTGCCATAAATTTGTTCTGAACTGTGTAGTCAGTTAAATACGATGTTTTTCCCCGTGAATTAAGGACAGAAAAATAGGTTATTAGTGTGAAAGGTGAGGAGATGGTTGTAGATTAGAAATCGCAAAGGCGTATTGCTGTGATTTATGCTAGAAAATGTGCAGAAATTTAAAATTTAAAAAAGAACTTTCGAGCGTTTTAACTTTAGTTTAGGATTCTTCAAGTCTGAAAGATTAGATACAGCAGCCCTACTCTTAAAAGATATACAGTACTGTGCAAAAGAAAGAAGCACCTAACAATATTTTCCAAAACTTATTTACTAAAAAGTTTTTGCTAATAATTATTGGGTTAATTTAATTTATAATACCTAATACATCTTTCCTAGAAAGATTGACTTATTGGTAGAAATATAATCACTGGAAATTTCCAAGTTTGTACCACTATACTTCCGCGGATGAGAACGACCGCCTGATAAGAGGATTAAAGTAATAAATTTTATTGCACCACAATGCTCTGCAATAAAATTTCAAGGGAGTATTATTTGTCTATAAGATTTTGTTTTTAATTCAGCGTTAGAAACGATACAGAGCGGTTTCACAATAGAATTTGTTTAGATTCATAAAAAACGCGTCTACGAGTGAAATTTTCATTTTAAGAAAAAATCGTGAGCTGTAATTTGTTATAGTAGATAGAAGATAGCATTACTAGACAGAAATTAAATTATTGTTTTACACCAAGATGGTTATAGTCAAGTGAAAATATCAAAGATAGTTATATATTCCCGGTATGGCGTGCAACAAACAACAAAAAGACTGAAACCGGCAGTGTAAATGACGGACCAAAGAGTCGACGTCCGAAAAAGCTCAGTAAAGCTAATGCACAGTTTTTAAAAGTTGCTTCCTTAAGAAATTGTAAGAAAGTTAGCGCAGAACTAGTTCAAGATCTTGCGCAAACATCTGGTACGTCGGTACATGCTTCAACAGTAAGGCGATACTTACTCGATATTGATCACCATTGACAGTTACAGCTTCGCCTGCAGCATTTTCAAGGAAGTGAGGTCCAATTACATCACCTGACCATAATGCACACCACACAGTAACTCGTTTAGGATGTATAGGTTTCTCATGAATAATTCGTGGATTTTCCTGACCCCAGATATGGCAATTTGGTTTATTAAGTTCAAAATGTGCCTCATCGGAAAACATTATTTTTTGAGAAAAATCAGCTGGTTGTTCATTGATGAAATTGACAAATGAACGACGTTTTAAATGATCTAATAGCTTCAGTTCCTGTGTTATTTGAACCTTATATGCCTTCAGAGCTAAATCCTAGTGTAAAATACGCCATATTATTGATCCACTACGTCCAAGTTGTTGTGAACGTCATCTAATGGACATTTCAGGATCTTCAGCAACACTTTCACGAACCGAACCAATATTTTCTTGTGAACGACCGCTACGACTGTATTTTTCACTTTTTTGATCTTCCACGGAACCTGTCTCTTGAAATTTTTTAATAATTCGACCAATAGTGCTTTCAGATGGACGATTATGTAAACCATAAAATTCACGTAATTTTCTAAAAACTCTTTTCACAGAATCCTGATTGTCATAAAATAATTCAACAACTTGAACGCGTTTCTGTACCGTGTACGAAGCCATTTTTATAAATATTGTACATCACACTTTTTAAATGCCCACATACTCAGACAAATTCGTTGCGCCATCTATATTTTATTTATTCTTAAAAAAGCTGCGAAATTTGAAACAGCCTTTATATACTTGGTCGTTTGGAATTGATTTTTTTTCGCATTTAATAACATAACAGGATTCAGTTAGAATTTTTCCTGTAACAAAATCCTTGTCTACCAATGTAATCGTTTGCAAGAAATAATTTCAAAGCATTTGTCATTAAATGCCGCAAGTTTCGGTATTTATCTTTAGTAAATTATTCAAAAGATAAATTGCAATCGCAGAAACATACATATGTCAGCACTAAATTGAAGCACATCACATTAAATTACCATTTCGCTCGGCGGAGCATCAGATAGCGGTGGCTCGCCGGTCCTCGTCGTCATTCATAAAGCAAGAAACACGGCACAAAGCTCGGCAATTTCTTATTTATAATTAAGCATACACATCTATTTCGGTGGTGATCCGATCTGTATGTTTTGTTTCGGGCGTTCTGGGACCAAACAAAACCGGCAACACCGAAGTGACTACTGTAACAAATTAAGCTCTGCCGCCCCGGCGAACCTTTCGGAATTGTTTTTGTGAACACCGAATCGGTAATGCAAAGTGCGTTATCGACTAGGACGGATTAGGGTTACGTTTAAAATTCGATTTAATTAAACGGCTACAAAACACATTAACTGATACGTGCATATATAAAGTTTAGAAGTTTTACCGACGCGTATGTCGGTAGCCTTAATTTAATTTTCTACTATTTTGCGCTTTGTATATCAACTAAAGGTACATTTATGCGTTGTAAAACACGGACAAGATTCAATACGATTACCAAATATGAAAATAAATACGTGCTTTCATTTATTATCTTAGTGCGCAAATGAAATGAGTTTACCAAATTTTTAAACTAATAAATGAACAATACTATCTTCTTCTGGTATTCCGGGCTGGAACCGCGTCGCTGGTATAACTGCCGACGTTTCGAACCCACTCTTATGGGACATCTTTAGGGCTCAACTACTGCTACTCTTTGTTGCACTTAAACTGGTGTAAGTTGATGGTGGACGGGTTTATATATGAGTAATGGGTCATGGGTCAATGGAGGGTTACAGTTGCGGTTGGGTTGTCTGGAGATGCAGGATTGCCAGGCGTTGTGTAGGGAGTAGCCATCATCACGCTTAAGGTTATTGGGGTGTTTAGAGATCTCTATAGATTCACGGATTTTGCGACCATAGTAATGGTTAGTACGGGATAGGATTTTGGTAGAATTAAATTGAATATGGTGCCCAGTTTCCAGCCTATGCTCGGCAAGTGCAGAACCAACTATGCGCAGCAACCTAGTACAATGTTCATGCTTTGAAACACGAGTGGCGACAGACCGCTTTGTTTCACCAATATACAGTGTTTATCAGCCAAATGGAATAAATTCGATAATAATTAAATGGAAGGGTATTCGAAAAAACGCTCAGACACGTCGATTGGGATTTTTAGTTGCGTATTTTTTTAAATAAAATGTTTATATACAAGGTGTGTCATGTAAAAGTGGTCAATACCAACTTTCTTATTTTAAAAGCAACACCCTGTCAAATATTAAATTTTTGGATTCTTTAGAAAATTCCAGACATATTCATGTATAATGTCCTATACCTATCTTCGACTGTTTCGGAAATATTAAATGTTTTCAGATTAATAATTTTGTTTACAATTAAAATAAGATTTTCACATAATAGTTTCTTTACCGAACTATTAAGTGAAAATCTTTAATTGTACTTGTACTTCGTTTTAAAATACCTTGCCTTAGCAAAGTGTTGTCAGTGTCATAGTGTTGTCAGTGTCATAACTGTTTGAATTTAGTTAACTACATTTCAGCAAAATGGTTCATTTAACAGAAATGCACAAAATAACAATTCTGCAGATGATTGGTTATGGAGATAACACACGGACACAAATGGAAGTTGCTCACATATTTCATGAGAA